>VYZV01038149.1:92660-117289 GCA_013401275.1 Pandion haliaetus | reverse complement strand
GAGGAATCTTCCCCCTGAGGAAAGAAGCGGCAACGACGATGTGTGGCGAGCTGACTCAACCCCCATCCCCGATTCCCCTGCGCCGCCGGGGGGAGGAGGTAGAAAACATCGGTAGTTGAACTGAGCTGGGAAGGCGGGAGGGGTGGGGGGAGGTTGTTCTGATGTTTGGTTTTCCCTTCCTAATACCCTTGTGTTTTGTTTCTGTTTTGATTTGTAGTAAATTAAATTGATTTTGGTTTTTTCCCCAAGTTGAGCCTGTCTTTTGCCCGTGCCCATAAGTGGGGAGTGATCCCTCCCAGTTCTTGTCTCGACCCACAAGCCTGCCTTTGTATTTTCTCCTCATCCCAACGTGGCCAGGCGAGGGGGTGGGGGGTGAGCGAGCGGCTTCGTGGTGCTTTGTTACCAACTGAGCTGACCTGAAACCACGACAGATGGTTAGGTAGATAAAAATATTTTACCCTACCAGGACAACAAAGACACACACTCCTGAGTGTTGGAAGGTAATATGGATAATTCATTCCCCATACAAATGGTGTCAGGCTTGATGTTTTTAACCCGGGTGCTTCACTAAACTATTCCTGAATGGGTGAAACAATAGACATGTTAAACAGTACTGTTGATCCATAAATGATTCACTGTATCCCCATATTGAAATGTTCCAAATGTAAGATGTATTAGATGGTCCTGGGCCTTTTCAGCTTACATTAATTTCTGGATTCTTACTATGACGTAAAGTCATCAGTACCTGATGGCTCTTTGAAGGCCCAGGTAAACTTAAATACCCCAAATGTACTGATATTCCTGTCATTATAATCTGAAATGAAAAGGCTCTTGTGGTCATTTTGTTACTGATGAAATGGTAGGGAATTATGATTATGACCAGATAAGATCCTATGCAATGTCACGTTCAGCAACAGTAAGACCGATACTATTTCTAGTCGTGCATAAATTAAAAGACAACTTCATTCTGTAGATTTCTTTTCCTTTTGATGGGTATTTTGCAGTTCTTTTTTTCCACTCTAGGAATGCTGTAACCCAGTGATTCATTGGATAAGGAACTTGCTGGAGGCTTCAAAATACATGATGGTAAAGAAAGATGTTTTTTGTTTCTTCAGTATGCTTATTAATACTTTTGATGGTTTGCAGCTGACCAAAGAACTGTGACCTTAGGAGAAGTCAGGTTGAATTGAAACTGTAGAAAACTAAGAGTTTTGTCTACCAGTTTCAATTAAGGAGCAAACTGACATACAGTATATTTTGGCCTATGAAGTTACACAACAACCAGAAAATGAAAATCATGTGGTACTAAACAGAAAATGGATATATGAAAGAAAACTAGACCATCAATAGTAGAAATGAAAATTCTGAATGCTTCTGCCTCATTCAACTCTCAGACCAATACCTGGAGAATTTGGATTAACTGTCACTTATGAGGAGAACAGGGATTCAATTCCTTTAAAGCAGCAAGGAAAAGGGAACCTTAGGAAAGTATTAGCAAGAAATTCAGAGGCACAATATTATTATCCTTAGTTTAATAGCATTATTACATAGACGCTGAAAGAAGCAGCAGCTTCTGGGATTCCTTACTCTGGCACAGAGACTGTTGTCACACCTGTGACATTACCAAATACTTTCATCATTTCTTATCTGGTCAGTTGTCAGAAAACTGTAGCAGCATCAAGAGGAGTTGCCCTTTCTTCAGCACCGTTTGACAAATCAGATCTCCTTTTGAGAATAAATGTTTTTGTCATTTATTATTTTCTCAGTGTGATATCAGGACACTAACAAGTGAACTCCTGTTCAAACCCATGCCCTCCTGGTAGAAAATCTTTTTTGCAATTTGTTTAAACATACTATTTTTTCTGTCTTTTTGAAGTTACTGTAATTGCGCTTTAGTATGTAATTTTTTGGGAGAAACACATTAAGATCAAATGGACACTACCTGGAATAATAATTTAGATAAGGCTTCACTGACATAATACATTATTGAGTTTTCACTATGTTAAAAATGCTTAGCTTATTTATTAAAATGGTGTTATGCATTTTACATATGGAACAGAAAATTCTCATCCACAAGACATTACAGGGACACAAGGTCAAACCCTGTTCACATTGATCTTTCTGTAAACTCTAATTTCCCTAAGTCCAAACAAGACCAGAGCTATTCTGCTATATTTTCTTCCATTCACATTTTTCTAATTTAAGTAGCTTGTAATAATTTTCTACTTTCTTCCACCCTACATTAAACTTTTGCTATATAATAAATGTATTTTGAGATTATCAGCCAGTTGTCTTAAAAATAAATTATTTTGAACAGTCCAGGGATTATCAAAGCAGTCACATTCCATCTTACGCATAGAAGACATTTCATCACAAATCTTCTATCTCATCATCACTTAGTGACAAGCAGTCACATTCTGAAGTTATTTATGGCTCTAGGTATGTCCATGCACAAGTGTGAAATCTGGAAGAAAAATTCGGTTTTGACTGTGGGTTTCCTGGCTCATGTAATATTACCTTTACACTGGGAACATCAAAAAATAAATTCATGTTGTATCTACACAATATTGGCATCAAGTATCTCTTCTGGGAACCACATGGACATTTTTTATCCTTTGCATTTACTAGTTCATAGCTAAAGAGGATGAGATTAGGAACAGGCACTGGGGAACAAACCTCAGAAAAGACAAGCCCTAGCAGGCACAGCACCTCGAACCAGATGACCTGCTGATCTCCCTTCCCACCTATATAGTTCCTTGTTTCTAAGGAAATGGTTCCATTTACTACAGTCATGGGGAATCCACCCTGACTTGACTTTAGCCGTAAAACTCAAAGGAGCTTTCCAGAACATTGAAACTAAGTGTACTGGTCTGTTTGGGATGGAGTTAACTTTCTTCATAGCAGCCTGTATGGTTAAGCATTTACATTTGTGGCCAGAAGAGTGTTTTATCACAGCAATGGTTTATCTATTGTTGACCAGCACCTGCACAACATACAGGCCTTCTCTGTTTCTCACACTGCCATCCCAGTGAGTAGGCTCGGGGTGCACAAACAGTTGGATGGGGACACAGCAAACTAAAACAAAAAAAGAGATATTCCTCACCACATAACATCATGCTCAGCAATAACAATGGGGGTGAGGGGATGAGTTTCTCCAAAGTAGACTTTGCTGGAGACTGGCTGGGCATCAGTCTGCTGGTGGTGACTGATTGCTTTTGCGTTATTTGTTTCTTTTTCATTTTCCTTTTTTATTTTGCTTTCTCTTTCTCTTTCTCTTTCTTTTATTTTCTTTTTTTTTTTTCTTTTTCTCTTTTTATTAAACTCTCTTTGTTTTAACCCATAAGGGTTTTATTGTCACTTTTGCCCTTCAGATTCTGTCCACCATCCCACTGCAGGGGAGTGAGCGAGTTGCTGGCTGGGGAGTAGGCTGGGATCAACCCACCACACTAATCTAGAGGGACATCTGGAGTAGCTACCAACAGAGAATGAATGCCTCGAGAGGGGAAAAAACCAACTGAATCTACCTCTGCAGATGCTCTTGGCTTCCTATGGACTGTTAGTAGCTGCCAAGCCTTCTAGCAAAATCCCCACTTTCTTTGCAGAGAAGTACGATTTTATTCTTCAAGAATAAGCACTGAAGAGGAACTTTTGTATGGATAAGTCAAGTCGTGTCACTCTGTGACACTGCACATCATAAAATCTCAGCTATGTGTCTCTGCTTTGCCAAGCATACAAGAAATATGGCAGTGAGAAAAGATCAACTAACTGCACAACAACAACAACAAAAAAACCCATTTATGAGTTATAACCTTAAATATGTGTTTACATATCAAAGAGCAGCACTATCTGCTTCACAGTGACTGGAGTTCCAGGTAGTATTGCCAGTAAATAATTGTGCTCCATTTGGAAAATATTTTACTTCTTTAATATGTAAGTCCTAACATACTACATACAAATAATACATCATTCTAATGATATTAAATAGTGTGTGGCTCTCAGGGGATTTCTCAGGCTAGGTAATGTCTATCTAGGGCCAATAAAATGCTCATCTGGCTTAGATGGGAATTCTTGATATGCCATCAGGGTGTTTCAAAGACTTCAGGTGATTATCAAGCAGGCTGCATGTTCCCTCAAAATTACTCTAAACTGAGCCAACATCCCCTTGTGCGCTTTTTACATCTTCTGCAAAAAGCAGCATTTAAAAAGTTGATTGAAAAAATGAGATTCCATCCCACACAGAAATCCTTTCCCCTAATACTACTTTTATATTCAGTATTTTAATTATCAGAAGTTTGATTTTCAGAAACAAAACATATCAAATAGTAAAGATCTTAAAAAGAAAAATCTTTCAATATATCTCATCTTTCAAGACAAAGACAAAATCTAGTTCTTTTAAATGAAAGCAAATCAGTGTTTCTCACCTCCATTTTTTTATTCCCTCCTGTACTTTGACTTCCGTCTGCAGAATTAGCAGCTGATCTGAACAGTGAAGAACATATATATTAATCTACAAATGGAACACCGTAAGCTATTTTTTCCAATTTGTGTTAATGTTTTCCAGCTGAATTTCTACTTTTCTATGAAAAGTGAAAAGGAACTTTGCCAGTCTCCCATTTGTTCCCATCAAAATCCCCCAAATCACTCTTTAGTGAGTAAAAATATATCAAAACCAACTACTGAGAAGACATTTAGTCCTAATTTTTTTCTCAGATTGTTTGGAATTTGATATTCTCTTAAGGCACTAACTGCAACTGCCTGCAAACAATTTATAAAATAAATGTACATTCTTCTTGAGAATAGATCCATAATTCCAAACAATGGATAAATTTTTCACCCTTTCTGTGACACTTGTCATCCTATAGCTATAGTAACTTAATGCTTTTTCATCTTCCATGCCTCCTCACTCTCAAGAGTGAAATCAGGATGGACATGTTTGTCACCATGGCAGCAAAACACTACATGTATTTTAACCAAAGCAAGTGCAGAGAGTGCAAATCCCTGGATTCTTTAGTTTTGGAGAGCTTTGAGATGGCTTACTTAACTATAAGTCCCCGCATAAAAAAGAAAGTGGAATATTTCCCTGCTTTTGAATGCTAAAGAAACCTGCATATTCTTTACCTCAGCTTGTATTTCCCCTGAGTGTTGGCATATGGCTAGTTACTGTATTTCCTCCCCGAGGGCAGACAATGAAAGCTTGTTACAGTAAAGTTGTTATTTAGAAGATGAGATCATTTTTATAGGAAGCTTTGCTGCCATACAAAGACTTCCAGCTTGTAATAATATCATAGTAATTCACAAGATAACTAATAGAAAAGGAAGGAAGTTGGTATGATTTATGGAAACCTGAAGAGTAGGACTGAGTACCTCATAGCAGGTACCTTAAAAGTGTTGCCCAGCCGCTGGTTGACAACTGTGTCAGGCAACAGGAACACTGAAGAGTGGTCTTTTTTTAAATACTGCCTCTTTCTTCATCTATGATGTCTCACAAAAGCTAGGTGTCTCAGGTAGCATTCACCTTCCTTCATGGTCTTCTTCACTGCAGCGTACCTTCCTTCTGGGTCACTTGGCCCCATTAGGAAAGCATGTGCTTGACCGACAATAATACACAGCAGAGGCACCTAGGTATTAGATAAAATAATTTGAAGTATGCTCAGAATTAGGTGCAATCTGCTGAAACCATGAAGTCAGTTTCCCTCCTACTTACTCTTTCCCTTTCTCCCGTACCTGAATTCGTACACCGCTTCTGCACAGTACAAAGTGAGTTTACAGCTCGGTGTGGCTCTGCTTTGTACTGCTTTCCTTCAATTGGTGTAAGGATGACTTGTCTGAACTGGGACAGCCCCCTTTTAACTTTTTATAATCCTATTGCAGTTTGCTGTCCTGTGGTCGTAATTTGCACAACACTATTTTGCCATCAGGAACTATAATTAGGCAATACTCTTTAGAAAGGGCACTATCAAGGGCTGAATCCACCTGAATGGATAAGGACAGAATTTACCCTACTTCTTGTTCAGCAAAACAAGACAGGTCTACCCTGTGCAACAGACTGCAACTCCTGAAAGTGCCTGCAGGCAATTTCTACAATCTCTCCCTCGAGCTTTCTCTGCAGGGAAGCAATGTTGCTGTATACTACCCCAGGATGAAAATATTGAGAAGGCACAGTCTAGCTCATTACACCTTTCTCTGGTGTACCAACGACCTCTGTTGAATATCCGTCTAGCCGCTTGTCCCTCCTTCCTCCACCCCAAATATCGCAGAAAATAAAAGTATCTCATAAAATTGAGAGCAGTTTGTGGACTGAGTTTAGTAGTGATGAAGTAGGCACTTTATTACTACCCACTCTGATATAAGTCAGCCTCAACTGCAAACAATTAGAAAGGCTATAGATGGAGGATATAAAGATATTCAATCTTGCAAAAACAGCTTAAAATTTGTACTTAAGGGGAAAATTTAATATAAGAGTGACATTGTGGTTTGTACTTCATTACCAGTATTTCTTGTTTTGGCAAATTGAGAACTATCATTTTTTTAGTTAGCTAGTATCTAGTACTGACTTTATTGCAAGCAACACTTGCTTACAAGAGCTTTAATATTATTGTTTATGGTGTAGTATTATTGCAATGAATGGTATTTCCTAGCATAAAAAGATTTTAAAAGAAAAAATGTATTAAATTAAATCCTGGAAATTTACAATAAAAAAAAATCTAGACATTTTTTCTCATCCTATCTGCTTGTTTCGTCTATTGACAATAACAGCTTACTAAAACTGTAAAGACAGAATAATCATATTCTCTGAGAACGATCCTTTGTAAAACAGGTAGAGAAGAGGCAGTCTTCCTTGTTTCCACTACAAATATCTCCTACATTAAGAAAAAGGAAGAGAGACTGGAAAATTCAACTATCACTGTAGAATAACTATGGCAAATGCAAAGCTGACTGTTACATATGTGTTATCCTGTTGAAAATATTTCAGTCCTCATTCCAAGCATGAACAGCCCCGGCCTGACCTGAACTGGGGTCCAGGGTTGTGGCCAGGGGTGGGGGGAGCCCTGGGAGGCTTGGCAGGGACAGTCAGGCCTGGTGGTACCCTCAAGGCCCTGCCAACAAACTCTCCTGCCAGCAAGGTGCGTCCTCACAACTTGCAGGGGCTGGGTTTGGAAGATACTCCCTACGAGCTCCTTCCAATATCTGGCTGTGGACAGGGTGATGCTGCCTGGAAGGCCATAGCATCAGGAATCATGCTGTAGGACAAGTTAAGCAGCCTGTGGAGCCATGAGTGCTTCCTGAGGGGGGTGAATTGAGCTTTCTTGGTAAAGAGGTCCTCAGTCACCAGGACATTGTATTTCCCTGCAAGGGCGGCAGCTCTGCTGTGAAATCAAAAAGTGCTGGAACATGGTTGGAGCTTTGAGGAGACCAAGTGGCACCACAGGATACCTATAGCGTCCATGACTGGTACAGAAAGCAGTTTTTCTTTCATTCCCTTGCCAGATTTGGAGCAAATTGTAAGCTCTTCACAGGTCCAGCTTGGTGAATCATCAGGCCCCTGAAGACATTCAAAGAGCTCTTGCAGATGAAGCAAGGGATGCTGGTTCTTCGCTGGTGTGTCTGTAATCTTCTCCCAGGTTAAGACCCCCATACTTCTTTTCGACAAAAAGTATGGGGGCGCAGCAGGAGAGGTGAAGTGGCAGATCAGCCTCAGTGCCAGGCTGTTCTTGAGGTACTTTTTGAGGGCAGCTAATTTAGGATGTGACAAGGCACAGATGTGCCCAGAGGGCACCTTCCTCTCTTGGGATCAGGGCAATGGGCAGTTATGCAGGCAAGGGGACAGCAGGGTTTCCTCCCCTTTCTTAAATACATAAGCAAAGTTGCTGTACTTACATAGGTGCATTGATTAGTGCAAGGCTTGTTTGGCTGGGGCAGGGGTGTGGCCATGGGGCCTGGGAAGGTCAGGGCTGCAGCCTGTGGGGCTGGGCAGAACTGAAGGATCTCAGGGCTGGGGTTGCACTTGGGTGAGGACATGGTACAATAGGGGGATGTCACATTTGGTGCAGCTATTGTGTAATTATGTTCCTGGGTTGCAATCCTGAGGGTGAAGGAGGGCTGCCACACTCAGGAGGTCTCTTGGCAGCAGGAATGGTTAGGGTGGCAGCACGGCCAGGCCACTGCATGTACAAGGCAGCTCCAGGACCTGGGACACTTGAGGACTGCAATGGGGAAAACAGCCCCAGGAGGATCCCGGGGTTAACTCTTGCCCTCAGGCCCTGGGTACCCCCTTCCCACAGGGAGGCACAAGGATCTCACTTGGCAGTGAAGGAGGAGACTGTGCTTCTCCAGCCAGGGCAGCCCGGGATGATGAGGAAGGGATAGGTGGGTGTGATGGGGGATGCCTAGGTGCCAGGGTTGGCGCAACAGGAACCATTGCATGGTGATGTCCCCCAGCTGCTCCTCCTATCTGCAGCAGTGACAGTGGTGGGATGAGTCAGGCTGGGGAGGACTCTGGGCCCATGCACTGGGATGGGGGTCCCTGGAGAGACTGATCAGAAGACCCACTGGTGCCATAAGGGTCACCCTGGCCAAAAAGTGACAATTACTTTTATAAAAATGATACTGGTACTGGGCCGAGCCCTGTTCTCAGGAACTGGACCCAGGGAAAGAAAAAAAAGGTTCATTTTATGATTACAGATGTCACTGGGCAAAGAAGCAGAAACTGATCCAAATTAGGGCAAAGGCTATTATGGTTTTGCTTTTGCCTTGCTATGAATATTTCACATTCATCAGTTCTGAAAAAATTCCCTCACATTTTTTAACTGCAAACTGACTGAGCATTCAGGGGAGCCACTTAAATTGAAACCATTCTTTAGCTCATAATGTAACCAGATGATACATCAAACATTTTTGCCTATTAATGCAGGATTTTGAATATGAATGTTTGTTCCATCTTCACCATTTATCAATCTGTCCATTCAGTCTGAACATCCACACAGGATAACGTTATATTCTGCCTTAAATTTCTATGTCATCATAGTAGAGGAAAGCGCTGCAAAGACTTATTCTCATTCAGAAAAGCTTTGATGTGCTTCAAAGATAAGAGCACTTCATTATGTTCATGAAGAGTAAAAGTGTCCTACTATGACAAGAACTCTTCTAATATGATGGTTAAGTGAAGCTTAACATTAGTTTCAAATGAATAAAGGCACTTGCTGATGTCAGGTCATTGTTCGTATTTACCCTCTTCAAGTCCCTGGTTCTCATCGAAAATGCTTACAGCTTTAAAAAAATTAGGTTTTGTTTCATAGCATGTCATAGGTTTACACTGATTTGGATGTCTTGCAATCAGATGAAACATTTAGGTCATTATGTTGACATTAGAGAGAAAAGACTTTCAATTTACTATTCATAAGGCCACCCCCTCTTTTGTGTAGAGGACATAGATTAGTGGCTCTCTTGAACCTTGCATTTTTAGAGTCTCTCCCTTCTTATGCAGTGAGGTCTGTAAAGACATAGCGTTCTCATCTCTTTCTTGGTTCTCCTCTCTTTTTAACAATTTTCTCCCCTACTGTTCATTACCCTGACGTTCACACATCTCCTGTGGTCCCCAGAGTCCCCCGCCGACAGGGGTATGTTACTTAAACTGTTTCCATTTCCCTTATGTGCCATTCTTTAAAGAACCACTTTACCATATGGTAAGTATGTCATATAATATCTGTTATGGTCATGTCTGAAAGACAACTGAAAAGGAGTCTGATAGTACCAATGCTAAAGCTGTATGCAGTGTGAATATACCTTCTGTTTTACACAAGAACATTTATCATGAACTATTCTAACCGAATGTGCTAGATTTTGCAGGATTAAGAACAAAGCCAAAGCACTAAGTTATTGATTAAAACACTAATATTTCCAGCCATCAAGTTACATGAAATGAAACGTTAAATAGGAATGTATGTAAAAGTTGAGGTAAATAGAATCCAAATTAATTCTTTGCTGTTATCTAGACTACACAAGTCTTGAAAGTTCAAAATACTTGAAAAAAAAGTCTTAAACTACTTCAAAATAAAGTTTTAATATTTAGCATTTTTTTTCTCCATTTCCTCCTTAATTCTTAACATTATATGAAGTGCCTGCTTTCTGAAATCATGTAGTAGTGGACATCCAAGAGTTTCTTCCTTTGCCATACTATATACAATCTTATGTTTCAGTGAATGGTCCTCTCTTACGACACAGAAAACTCCTGACAAACTCACTGTATATACCTTTCATCATTTTATGTAATTCTATTGTATCTTTGTGTAAGCACTTCCTTTTAAGGTCAAAATTAAAAATAAAAATCTTCCAGACTTTTCAGTCTCTTCAGATAAGTGTTTTCTTCATCTAACTGTTGAAATAATTTCTGAGGTGCAATGACCAGAAAATATGACATAGAATATCCTTGAGTGGCTACAGTATATAATTTGCTCTTTATAAATGTTCCCTATGCTATTGTCCATCCTATTCCTTACATAGGCTGACACACTGATTACTTTTCAGGTAATAGACATACACTGAGCAGAACGGGTGGTCTCCACAGACCTGACACAAGAGAGAGCAGTTCTGACTGGAGTGTCCCTGTGCGCTCACCAAGAAGCCTTTGTACTCCCAGGAGCATGTCTCTGAGATGTTGCTTCTCTTTGGTGGTAGAAAATGAGAGCAAGGCATGCTATGACCTCTGATTCCCTCTTTGACATTCCATCTTTCTTTCCTTCCTCTCCTCATATGTTTGTATGTTATGTATAGACACATACATTGTGTGCTTTTAGGATAACTGCGGACAGCCAAAGCCAAATTCTCAGAAGAGTTCTCTGCCTTCCTGTTACTCTAAATGTATTTTTTACTCTGAGAGATGCACAGAAAAAAAATGGGGAAATCAATGAAAGAAGGAATTCAGTGAGTAAGTTTATATAAGGAGGACTTGTCTGCATTGAAGTAAGGTGTTAACTTACAGTGCACTAGCTAATACTTTACTTATACCAGAAAAAAAAAGGTATGATTAGTATATAACATATACTATATTAATTTCCTGTATAACAAAGTAAGTTATCTAAATAAGGACCATTTTGACTTGATACACCCAATCTATTCTAGAGCAGACTTTTGGAAGATTAATAAATGGGGAAAAAAGCTGATCTGCATTTGTTCCTACATGTTTGTAGGATTTTTGGAGGATTCTGAATATTTCATGTATATCAGATAGATTTATAAATATACTAACCTGGCATAAACATACAATGCAGAAAAACACTCTTAGGATAGGGTTTATCTGAATAAATGTTGATATCTGCTGCTTGAACATATATCTTTACTAGGTGTCTATATTCCCTTTATGTACTATGAATCTTACTTTATGTAATATGAAAAGAATTAAGGACTTACTTAATTTCATTCTGAAAAAGACATCCAAAATAGGTGAATCAGAAGTTATGGAGCCTGTATCTTTCTAGTGAATAAAATGGGAGTCTAAGGAGACTAGATTCTAACTCAGTTAGATTCAAGATCTACATGTAATATGCCTACAGTTAGGTGAGATGAATTTCTCCCCCACTGAATTGGATCAGGTCCACTTGAGCAATGAAACTGAAACTTCTTATGAGGCCATCTCATGAAATTTCAGGCTGTGGGATCTGCCAGTAATAGTTTCAACAAATTATGTCAGCTTTATTTTGCATTGACCTTGTCACTACAATTCTGTGTTTATTAATTACAGACATATAATATTTGCTGTTTCAATCAAATGTTTTGATCGCATTGTTGCTCATGAGACCTACTTAGAGGCAAAAATGTCATTGCATCTTTCTTGGGTTGAGAGGAAATAAAGTTGGCTGTGTTGGATCTCTTTGTACATGAAGCTTTAAGAAATTAGTTCTAAAATGCCCATGTGCATAGAAAGGGTGGAATCAAATACTTGATGGCATTTATGCCTGTAAAATCATTTGAATAAATAGGATTTCTGTACATGTAATAATAAATTTAGTTCAAAGGCTGAATTCTGTGGTTCATTTTAAACGCAAGCTTGCATGGAGCTAATCTTCATGCAGCTGGAAGAATAAAAGCATGAAAAACAGTTAAGCCTGTGGAGGCGTTCTGGATTTAGAAAGGCATACTTTTGGGGAGGGGATACTTTTTTAGCTTCTCTCAGATTAAAATTTACTTCTATTTTATTTTTTTTTTAAATAAGGCTGTCAAGATACCCTCTTGTTGTGGTTTAACCCCAGCTGGCAGCTTAGCCCCACACAGTGGCTCACTCCCTCCCTCCTAGTGGGATGGGATCGAATCAGAAGGGCAAAAGTGAGAAAACTCGTGGGTTGAGATAAAGACAGTTTAATAGGGAAAGCAAAAGCTCCATGTGCAAGCAAAGCAAAATTGGGAATTCATTTGCTAATTCCCATTGGTGGGCAGTAATGGTTACTTGTGAAGACAAACGCCATACCTCCAAAGTCCCCCCTTCCTTCCTTCTTCCCTGACTTTTATAAAAGTGCTGAGCTTGACGTTATATGGTCTGGAATGTCCCTTTGGTCAGTTGGGGTCAGCTGTCCCAGCTGTGTCCCCTCCCAACTTCTTGTGCAGCCCCAGCCTGTTTGTTGGTGGGACATCATGAGAAACAGAAAAGGCCTTGAGGCTGTGTAAGCACTGCTCAGCAATAATTAAAACATCCCTGTATTATCCAAGACATAGTGCCATGCCAACTATCCCAGCCAAAACCAGTACGCCTCTACAGTCATGTCTATGATGTGCTTCACAGAGAGTTGCAGAAACTTGCCATGCTTTCACCTGTTAAAAGCAAAACAACAATGGAGGATAAATATGAGACACAATTCAAGTGTGAAATTACTATCTGTCAGGTCACCATGGTCCAAAAAAACAGTACTTAATGGGATGGACATTGAAACCGACACTAAGGGAATTGTCTGGGTTTTGGCCACTCTATTTTTATTTACAGCCACATATGAAATAGCAGTTCAGAGAATAAGATATATTATTACAGTGTGAAGGGTATGCAGCATATGAAAACCAATACATGTTGCAATTGAAGGTACCAGATTGTCACCCCAAGACTTTGCTAGATATTTGAACTCTGAGTTCTAGGCACTGAGTAAACACCATTTAAAGCTAGACTGTGCTGTGAAAAGGAACAAGTGTAAAAAGAGAAGAATAAAAAAGGTTTTTGGAAGATCTGTGAATAACCACAGGTCTCTGTCCTAGGCTACAAAGCCATGATGCCTACAAAGACAGAGATACTGCTCTGTTTGCATATATATTTATTTAAAAATGGTTAGTGAATACAGATCAGTACCATGCAGCTGTATTTTAAATTACAAATGTTGTATAAATACATTCATGATCCTGAATCATAAATGAAGCAATGACTTCTGACTGTAATTAATATGTGTGCTTGTCATAGTTTAACCCCAGCCAGCAATTAAGCACCATGCAGCTGCTTGCTCAATTCCCCCCACCCAGCGGGATGGGGGAGAGAATCAGGAAAAAAAAAAAAAAGTCAAACTCATGGGTTGAGATAAAGACAGTTTAATAAGACACAAAAGGAAGGGAAAATAATAACAAAACAAGTGATGCACAATACAATTGCTCCCCACCTGCTGACCGATGCCCAGCCAGTCACCAAGCCACGGAGCCCCCCAGGCCAACTCCCTCCAGTTTATATACTGGGCATGACATAATACGGTATGGAATACCCCTTTGTCTCGTTTGGGTCAGCTGTCCTGGCTGTGTCCCCTCCCAGTTCCTTGTGCACTCCCATCCTCCGCTGGCAGGGCAACATGAAAAGCTGAAAAGTCCTTGAATTAGTATAAACACTGCTTAGGTACAACTAAAACATCAGTGTGTTATCAACATTATTCTCATCCTAAATCCAAATCACAGCACTATACCACCTACTAAGAAGGAAATTAACTTTATTCCAGCTGAAACCAGGACAGTCGTGCTCATTCAGTATGTGCTGCTTAAACAGTTTAGTTCCTCCTTCTGACAAAAACATATTTTGTGTGTGAAAAAGTCCACTGCATCAGAGAAAGAGATAAAACCAACCATCAAGCTGGGTACATCTACATTTCAGGGAAAATACTTTTTGAAAGGACAAAGGAATCTTTATCTGATTCAACACAATTTAAAAGCTCTATGTCCTCCATTAGATGGGCTCAGGAGAATGTTGACTCAGATATACAAAGGTTTTTACAATCCTAAATCCCACTGAAATCAAAGGAGCTGGAAATCCAAATGTCCTTGTGGTTCTTACCAGCGGTGTCTCTTTGTAAACCCATGGACTGATCTTCAATTCTCCTTGAAGTACTCTGTGCATAAAGTACTTACCTATGCTTCTTCTGAAATCCTCAGTGGTAATGTTAGATGATACATACATTTGGTGAAGCACATCCTAGTTATCTTCTGGTCTCTTACATTTGAAAATGTTGATAGGAGTAATTACAGGATGAAATTTCCAGCCTTCAGTGGAAAGTCAAGAGAAACAGAGCAGTTTCTTGGGGATAGCATGCATTGGCCTTAGTCCATGGAAGAAACCACGTGTCAGCTATAATGTCAGTAAACAAAACTTTTAGCTAGCTCTCTCAAGGAATGAGAGAGTGCTCAGGGACTTTGAGCAATGATGAAATCCCAGACTGAGCTGTGTGATTAATTAACGCTTTAGACTACAATGGAAGTTGTGTTTACTATTTGTTTTTAATTGGGGCAAGTTTAGAACAGTAATGTGTGTAAGGATCACTTGATAAATAGTGTAGATACTGCTAAAATCTTCTTTTGTCACTTCCAATGCCTGCCATTTAGTGTGGTAATATATGTGAATGAATTCATCTCCAGTTTCATTCATGTTAGCTGTTTGATAGCCTGTCCCTTAAAGATTGCAACAAAGGCTGTGCCCGATGCAGCAGTGATCTTCCACAGCTAGTGCTGGGGGAGCAGGGAGAGGGCAAGAGAAGGATATTTGTTCCCTGAATCACAACAAACTGAGTAAAAGGACTACCATTGTGATTTCAACCTTGCAAATTAGTTTCAAAACTGGAAAGAAAGTGGTCTTTTTTACCCTACCTGTGGCTAGGTTATGGCTCTTTGCCCTGTCACATATAAATACTTTCCTTAAGAGGCTTACTGTCTTAAATTTGTGTTTGATTCACTCAATCATTAATCCAGCTTCTTACTAATAGAACTACATTTATTTCAATGTCTTTCTAACACCACAAAATAAAAAAGAGTATTTATGAAGAAGGTATTCATGCAGCATGCAATTAATTACTTAAAAATCGGTTATAAAACCTGGAAAATATACGCTGTTATTTTTTTCTTATTTAAAATTCCTTGTTTTAGAGATTTGACACTCTAAACTTCTGCTAAAATTTAAACTGCTGTAGAAAATCAACTTAATTTAAACAGCCACAATGGTTACAATATGCTGTATATAAACAATTTAATTAAGAGTACAGCTGCAGATAAGTGTCGTGGGTTGACACTGGCTGGATGCCAGGTGCCCATCAAAGCCATTTTATCACTCCCCCCTTCAGCTGGACAGGGGAGAGAAAATATAACAAAGGGCTCCCGTGTCGAGATAAGGACAGGGAGAGATCACTCAACCAATTACCATCACGGGCAAAACAGACTCAACTTGGGGAAAAATGAACTTAATTTATTGCCAATCAACCAGAGTAGGGTAATGAGAAAAAAAAACAAATCTCAAAACACCTTCCCTCCACCCCTCCCTTCTTCCTGGGCAGAGCTTCACTCCCAGATTCTCTACCTAAACCCCACCAGCGGTGCAGGGGGACAGGCGAATGGGGGTTACGATCAGTTCATAACACGTTGTTTCTGCCGCTTCACCCTCCTCAGAGGCAGGACTCATCACACTCTTTCCCTGCTCCACCATGGGGTCCCTCNGGGTGGGCTCCTCTCTCCACAGATCCGCAGGTCCTGCCAGGAGCCTGCTCCAGTGTGGGCTTCCCATGGGGTCACCACCTCCTTCGGGCACCCACCTGCTCCAGTGTGGGGTCGTCCAGAGGCTGCAGGTGGATATCTGCTCCACCGTGGATCTCCATGGGCTGCAGAGGGACGACCTGCCTCACCATGGTCTTCCCCACGGGCTGCAGGGGAATCTCTGCTCCGGCACCTGGAGCACCTCCTTCCCCTCCTTCTTCACTGACCTTGGGGTCTGCAGGGTTGTTTCTCTTACGTGTTCTCACTCCTCTCTCCAGCTTCTGTTTCCTGAGCTCCACAACTTTTTTTCCTTCTTAAATCTGTTATCACAGAGGCGCTACCACTATCGCTGATTGGCTTGGCCTTGGCCAGCAGCAGGTCCATCTTAGAGCCAGCTAGTCTTGGCTCTGTCAGGCATAGGGGAAACTTCTAGCAGCTTCTTATCAGAAGCCATCCCTGGAAACCCCGCTGCTACCAAAATCTTGCCACACAAACCCAATACAATAAGCTATAATATATATGTGTATAGATAAATTTGATGGAGCATTGTACAAGTACACTAAATTGGCACTGGTGCAAGGTACAGTGAGTTCTTTAAAGACAGAAAGCAGCAGTGCTGAAATGATAGTAATAAGGGCAAAAGTCAGATGTATTAGTGACACCTCTGGGATGCTTGGTAAGAGTCTAAATGTCCAATTTAGAAGTAATATACTGCTACAACAACAAAATAAATATTTCACAGACTGTTAATGAGTTGACTATAGCAGATCTGGGGCTAAGTCAAGACACTAGAGCTTAAGAAATCTAGATTTAGTTTTTGCTTTGTAAAATACTTCCTCTGGGATTCTGAGGAAGTAATTGATTTTGTGTTATCAAAAAGATCTTTTAAAATAAAGTCCAGCATAAGCCTTGTGGTTTTTTCTAAATACAGGTTTTAGAATCCTTCACCACAGTAATGGGCACACTGTGAGACCCAAGAATTAAAACAAACATGCAGTGTCATTGTTGTTAGACTACTTAGCAAGTGATTTCCACTGTTATTTCAATTATTTCCAGCTAACTAATACTCTCACAGTAGATAATGTACGATATAAATATACACAAACAATTTGGATCAACTCTATAGTAAATATGTTTTCGTTATATAATGTGAAACATGCCTTTCTGTATAAAAAGTATACCTGTAATTGTAAGTTGTTATACTATAAATACTATTATAAGCTAAGCAATAGTAGTTTTTTTTTTTTACAGCCTTTAATAATTACTTTTCAAACATCAAGTTTTGTCTGGAGTTTCTGTGTATACAGGGGTATGTATAACATATACATGGGTAATAGCAGAGGGAAAACACTCCATCTGGTGTGATGTGTCTACATTTCTATCATAAACTTTTTTTCCTAAACAGAATTTTAAAAAAGGAAAGACAGATTTGTAGCTCAAATTGTAGCATTTAGATTTACCTTATAAAAAAGTCACTTACAGTGATACAACACTCACTTCCCTAACAAATGCTAGTAGGAAAGGCAGAAGATATATAACTTTGAAAAATCAGATAACTTGTATTGCTGTCCAACATAAAGATCTCATTTGTGAATTTCATTGCCAAATGATATTGGTGACCAGCCATATATGGTGAATTTTGATGGGATCTGCAAAGTTGCTTCTTCTACAGTTACGATCATTTTTTTCAGTCCCTAAGTGAGCATTTTTTTCAGACAGTTGTTCTGGGATTTAAGGGTTTTGTCTTGTTTATTTATAATGTTTAGATCAGCTTAACTTTTTGTTTATAAAGCTTCCACTTCTAGGTACTTGCTATCTGATTGGTGGTGATGATTGTTTTTCTCCATGTCTTCCTCACACAAATTCAATTCGTGAGATCTGAAGACTTTGAGATCTGAAGATGATTATTTCAGTATAGATAACTGCATGAGGACAGAATTAAACCCAAAATGGAATCAGGATATTTTAAAATTAGTTTTACGGGAAAAAAGGTTAGAAAAAATGTAGGTAGTACAAAGACTTAAGGCACAAGAATAACCCAAAAGAAATTTCAAAAAAGAAAGACAGAAGGTAGTGTTGTGTTTTAGCTATATTATAGCTATAACCATAGTCTTGTAGCTTTAATTAGTTATCAGAAGCTACAAATCACTGATGTCTTAGAATGTCAGTATTGTGGATTTACAGCGGTATTGAATTGGAATAAAGTACAGTTACCATAGGTCTCCTAAGAAAGTCTTGTTAGCAGTTCTGGGAATCTTTGTTAAACTTCATACAGTTCTTGTTTGTCTACTCTTCCAGCTTGTCCAGGTATTTCTGTAAGACGGCTCTCCCTTCTGATATGTCCACCTCATGACCCGGTTTAGTGTCATCAGCAAAGTTGGTGAGGACGTTTTCAATCCCATCAACCAGATCATTTATGAAGATGTTGAAAGCATTTTTGAAGATGTTGACTGAGTTTAAGACTAGGCTTAACTGTGTTCTTTGTGTGGGATTCACACATATTCACACAAATTCACCTGAATATGAGTTTTGTTAAGAAGAAAAAAAAGTCGTTTCTAACTCACAGCTTCCACTTCTGAGTGAGACCATGTATGCAGAGGTGGCATTCTACATTTATGCCACTTTTGAAATGCTTTGTTTCATCAAACATGCCCAAAGATTTCTGCCTTACAATGAAAGAAATATAGCAATGTGTAAGGTTTCCATTTCCTTTGTAAACAATTGATGGGATGGTTAGACAAAATAAAGAAAGTAATTCAAAAGACTTCCAAATTTGTGTGTGTGTGAGGTCACTACATGATATAAATTGTCTTAGTTGTGGATTGGGATTTTTAAATTTTTTTTTTCTATTAAAACCAAAATAATTAGTCAAAATGACAACCCCTTTCCCCAGCAGACTCAGTTTCTCATGTTCTTGTATTTTATTGTGAACCTTGTGGTATCATTTGGCAGCTTTAAAGAAGAGTAATAGCCAAGCTGAAAATACATGCCAGCTACAGAATACAAACCTACAGTATATTAATCTGCTGACCTTTGCACTGAGATAATATCTAGTGCTCTTTATTTATAAAAGCCTATCAGCAGTACCCTGCTACACTGTTATATATAGCAAGTGCTGTATATATCAGTTGATCTCTGTGTATAGTTTATGGCATCTAAGGTGTAGTAAAAGGATACATCAGGGTTTATCATCTGTACCCTGCTGGTCACTTGACAGGCATTTCTGTTTAAGATATATGTCAAAGAGTAAAAAGAAAGTGTATTGAAAGAAGAAAGGTATCTATTAAAACAGTACAACTGGCAACATCTGGGAAGCCCATCAATGGAATTTTATAGCTTGCATTTGCTTGAAGTTAAGGTTTATTACCTGAAATGTGTGGTAAAAGAATTATGTCATTTCTCACCCAATTGTAGCAGAACATAAGGAATGTGTTGTATCCATGCATACAATAAAATCCACTTCTTTATATATATATATATGTATATATATACATACACCAAGTGGTTCATCTGGTTTGCGTGTGCTAAGTAGTGAATAAAACTAGATATGAATCAAAGTTTAATGTCCATCTATAGAAATTTTTTTTTTTAAAAAGAGAGAAAAGAAAAAAAATTCCTGTACAGGAGCATTATACATCAATATTCTTTGTACTGTATGTAAATTGGTGCACAGTAATTGTTAGAAACACTGTAAATCTGATATTAATGTAGGTTTTTTAAAAGGATGAATGAATAGAACATATTGAGTAACATGGTTAGAAACAGAAAGCTGGAGATACTTCTTGCATGCTAGGGGAAAAATATGAAGAGTTATAAAAGACTGCTTTAAGGACAATCCCTTAGAAGTAAGAGTTCTTTAACAAAGGCTCAGAACACCCATATAATCTAATTTAACGTTAGCAACTTCTTTTGCAGCAGTGGCATTCACGCTACAACTTAGAAGTACACTTGAATTACACTAAAAAGATGTATTAATTTCCTTTAATTTCAGCTGTCGTCATCAAGATGCAATTTTTTCCTGCCCTGAATGTTCAAAAATGTAGAAATTTGTCTCCTTCTTCTGTATATAAAGTGCCCGAGCCTTCCAAGAGATGAGGAAGCCTTTATTAATTCCAGGATCATTCCTTGCACTTTATAATGGGCCACATTTCAATATAGAAAACTAACAATTTAATCATCATATTGTGAAGATTCAGGAAGAACCGCAAAGGAACAAAACTAAACCCTGAACAATGTTTCAAAAAACCCTTTTCCATTTCAGTTTTGGAGATTTTGGTCAGAAATGATGAATAGACTGGTTTCCACACTCTTAAATAAGTGCTTTGTTATGGAGGTTCCATATTTAGTGCATCACTTAACCACTGTAGTGAATATGAGTAAAAAGTTATTATAATGAGTCATGTATAGAAAAAGGATGGCAAAACTACTACTCTGTTATGAAATTGCAGAAATTATTCCCTTCTTACCAGACATGAGAGCCACTCAATCCCGTTTTATTCCAGCAGGAGCTGTTATCTACTCAGCATTTCATGGATAGAAAAACTGGAAATCAGACCACTTATTTAGGTGTCTGACTGTGTCTATATGGACCTAACTTTTTTTATCTTCTTTAGAAAATTTTGGTGAGAAGCCCTCAGGTGCTTTTCTAAAAGCAGCACAGTTGGTTATTCGGGAAAAGATTCAGCCTTATTACTTATGCTCCTTTCTAGGCAACCATTCTTCACTTCTGACAGAGGCTTTTAACTGGGTTACACTTAGCATAGTTTTTTTACAGAGTTGGATTAATTTGCTGAATTTTCTCTTATGGTTAGAGCATTTGGTTCTTTTAAAAAAGGAATTATCTGTGATTGTGGACTATAAATAGAACAAAATATAAACAATTTTTGTATGCATAAGAACAGAATATTATTCAATGATATCATCAGATAGAGCTATTACACTCCTGTTAAGTAATTTTTTATAGTAATAGATATGACTCCCCAAGCTGTCCAGATGTAAAAAATCAGTATTGTAATAATCCAAATAAGAAGGACTGCGGTAAAAGGCTCATGAATACAAAAGGCAAATCGTAAACTCAGATTCATGTTTTTTTCATTATAGAAAAATGCCAAAGTCATTTACTTAAATTTAATTATTTTAGAAAAAGAAATTTCTCTCAATACCTATGTCACATACTGGTATGTAACTAAAGTTACTGAAGTTACTAATTCAAGGTAGCAGTAAAGACCATAATTAAAATATAAAACAGTTAAATGAATAAAAACTTATTTGTGGTAAGAAAGACACTTGCCTTGCGGGTAAACATTTTCTAACATTGTTTACTCTAAGTTGTTCATTTTTTCAACTTTTGTATGAAATGCCTTATGGGTCTTACCCCATGCAGAGATGAATATAGGCAAAAGTGAAAACAGAAGAAAACAAATGGATACTCTGAACTTGTTACATCTTCTTTTTCAATGTTTTCTTTTTCAGTTAACTCTTCCACCCCCAAATTGAGACATCTTCTCTTAAACACAATTACTCAGCTACTTTTATCTTTTAGAAACTTCTTCATTAATAGGACATCTACTAATTTTACTAGTTAATTGATGTGATGTGTCGTGTACTTAAGACAATACAAAATAAAAATGAATGTTCTGAGAGTCCAACAGATGCAAAAATTTACATTAACAAGTAAGCTTAATTTGTATCTTGTATAGCCATATAAAATAGATACGTTTCATTTTACAAACACACTTAAGAATAAGAGACAGCATATTATTTTTCTGATTAAGTTTTTTTTTAAGGGAGAATGGAATAGACTGGAATCAAACAAGCCTACCTCCTCCCCCCTCCCAATCTTTCCATGTGTCTTGCAGGTGGAAGTCCTTACAATCCCCTACTTGCTAGCAATTATCTGACATGTTATTAGTTCTATTTTGATTAATTGCCATAATGCTTTTCACAGTATGAAGCAATTTTGAGTTTATGATGGGAGGTGGGTGAAGATACAACATATTAAATAGTAGCGTCCATGCTATAGAATTGTTAATGAGCTCTCTGTTTCTGTCTGAAATTTTTTCTGGAATGATTTTTGATATCCCTCACAATATAGCACTTCCTATATTATGTCTTAGTCACCTAAAAGTTTATCTTTAGATTAATAGAGGGCTAGTTTGGTTTATTTTAAATGGAGGGGGAAATCTCATTATACAGTGAGAAGATGAGTATTGCTGAAATTAAAGATAACAAGCCAAAGGCATTAAGCTATCAGCTGTCTGAACAGCTAAGATACTGACACTTCTGAACATCAAAGCTTGGTCTAAATTGTCCCTATTATTTCTAGGTTAAAAAAAAAAAAAGATACACTCTGAAAATTATCTTTGTCAGGAAATTACCATATTATTCTACTTTTTGCGTCTTCACAGTATGGCTATACATAGTGCTTGCTGTAACTGTTTCACTAGTAATAGAGTCACATTTTCCTGAGTCTGTTAAATTATGTAAGGGTGGAAATAGTTTGATTATTTATTAAAAGGGAAAACGTATACCTGAATGAATAATGCTGCACCATACTGTGAAACTTTATTTTCATTTTTATCAATAGAAATAGGCAATATTTAACAACTTGAATGATCAGAGAAACAGGAACTTTAAGGTATGTGTTTCATTTGTTTGTTATCTATTGTCTAGGCCTGAAAAAAATGCATTGTTTAGCAACTGCAATGCATTACAGAGTGAGAAATCAGGGTTTGCAGAGTTTCCATCATCAGCTTTCAAAGAGTAACTTTTATGTATGCAGATAAATATATCTAAAGAAGATCAACATCTATATTCTTGAAGGTCATTTCCACAGATAATACCTGATGCTTTCCAGAAAATACAAATAGCCATGTCAAAATTGACAGTTATCCAACACACAAGACTAACAATGATTCTTAGATTACAGTTAGACTCCCATTTGCCCCTGTCTCAGTAAGGGTACGTGAAAGGTATGTTTTCAGTTGACCCATGCATGATATCAAAAGTTTTATGGGATTTAAAAAACATTAGTTTTAGCAACTATTAGGTATCTTGATACCTCAGAAATATAGAGATCACTATATTTAAAACAAGCATGAAAAAAGACATATAGAAGTGTAGTCCATTCTTTTACCTCATGGAATGACTGTTCATTAAATTGTCACAAACCTACATAAAGTTCTTCAACAATGGACTTTGATTTTAAATGCAAAAGGATTGGTTAAAATCACAGATTAAAAATAACAACAATAAAAATAAAAATGGAAGAGAATGACAACTCTCTAGGACAATTTTAATCCCATGAAGTGTACTGTAAATAGAGGAAATGGTATTCTGCTCTTGCTGCACAATCTCACCTGTGTCAACAGGTTTGCTCAACTGGCAGTGAGAGGAGAACTAGGTCCACCATGTTTCCATTATGGAGACAGCAGATCGGGAGATACCATGCTGAACTGAAGAGCATAGTGGAGCACTTTTTCAAATTCATAGACTGTCATGGAAACGTATGCGATAGAAATTTATCCAAGACTGTTTTGTCAAGTACAAACCATTTGGCTCAATACAGGGATAACTCAGAGAAGCCTCATGTCCTCTACTGCACTGGAGGTCAGACTAGACAGTCCTATCAGTCTCTTCTGGTCTTAAATAAATCAAATCGAGTAACAAAAGTAGCAGCAAGAGGCTCAGCCAAAGGAGAGTCTAAGAAGGACAGAAAGAGGGAAAGATAAGAGGAAAAAAACCTACAAAATTGCATCCCTAATCCAGTCAGCCATGCTGCCGGCTTCTTGCAACTCCAAATGTACAGTGCACCAGTTCAGAAGCGTCTGGATACAGCTTTTTGCAAAGGGGCTTCTTATGTGGATATGCTTGCCTGAAAACATAGAAATTCCTTGTCTGGTGCACAGCATGTTTCTGCCTTTCCAGTTCATCAGCGTAATTTTATTTCCTCACTTAAAAGTTTGTAAAAAACACTTCTTTTCATTTTTTAAAGTTTATGCAGATTTTTGGCATAGCCTAAAACCATAACCACTTTGTCTTTCTTCAAATACATATTTAATAACAGGCTTCACCTTTAGAAGACATCATGTAACGACATTGGCTTAGTTTCTTTGTCAATGTCAGTGTTATATCTCCAGTAATTTAAAGCATTTTTATGTAAAGCTTTTATGTTGGGATTCAGGAGCTTTTGAAATTGGTTTGAATGAGAAAGCCCTAGAGCTGATTTTCTATTAAAAAAAAAAAAAGTTTGTTTCCAGTAATGGCATATCAGACAGCTTGAAGTATATCATTCCTCAGAAATGCTGTGTATGTTATTTCGGTTAGATGTGAACGGAATTTGAACTTGTATAGAAGATTATGGTAAGCAAACTATGTGACTGACAAGACATTATAATGGAGCAGCACAGCAAGAACAGATTGTAAATAGCAGTTTGCTGATTATGGAGTTCCAGATGAGATGTTGAAAGATAATGGTTCAGGTCTGACTAATTTCCAAAATTTTCATTGATATCTCTTTAAATATACTATTGTGGTGGGTTGACCCTGGCTAGATGCCAGGTGCCCACCAAAGCCATTCTATCACTCCCCCCCCTCAGCTGGACAGGGGAGAGAAAATATAACAAAGGGCTCCCGGGTCGAGATAAGGACAAGGAGAGATCACT
>VYZV01038149.1:70020-92472 GCA_013401275.1 Pandion haliaetus | reverse complement strand
CGGGAGACAGTCCTCCACAAACTTCTCCAACGTGGGTCCTTCCCATGGGCTGCAGTTCTTCACAAAATGCTCCAGCATGCATCCCTTCCATGGCGTGCAGTGCTTCAGGAGCAAACTGCTCCAGTGTGGGTCCCTTCCATAGGGGTCACAAGTCCTGCCAGAAAACCTGCTCCAGGGTGGGCTCCTCTCTCCACAGATCCGCAGGTCCTGCCAGGAGCCTGCTCCAGTGTGGGCTTCCCATGGGGTCACCACCTCCTTCGGGCACCCACCTGCTCCAGTGTGGGGTCGTCCAGAGGCTGCAGGTGGATATCTGCTCCACCGTGGATCTCCATGGGCTGCAGAGGGACGACCTGCCTCACCATGGTCTTCCCCACAGGCTGCAGGGGAATCTCTGCTCCGGCACCTGGAGCACCTCCTTCCCCTCCTTCTTCACTGACCTTGGGGTCTGCAGGGTTGTTTCTCTTACGTGTTCTCACTCCTCTCTCCAGCTTCTGTTTCCTGAGCTCCACAACTTTTTTTCCTTCTTAAATCTGTTATCACAGAGGCGCTACCACTATCGCTGATGGGCTCAGCCTTGGCTGGCAGTGGGGATATCTTAGAGCCGGCTCGTCTTGGCTCTGTCAGGCATAGGGGAAGCTTCTAGCAGCTTCTCATCAGAAGCCATCCCTGTAACCACCCTCTGCTACCAAAATCTTGCCACACAAACCCAATACAACTATATAAAGCCTAATCAAAGTAAAATGTGTTGCAATAAAGGCCCATGTAAGTAGTGAAGAATTTGATTAAAATCATGGGCTACTGGTAAAAACTAAAAATTAGTTCTAAAGGGTGAAGACCATATATTTGGAGATTTATGTTGTAGTTTTAGTACTGAGAACTACTCAACATGTGAGAGTAAAATGTCAGAGGTTAAAATCTAATAAGTGTTCCAAAAATACCTTTAACAACATCCTCTACTACCTTTACAAAAGTTATATTCTAAGAGGACACTATCTCAATATTAAGACACCATTTCTTCCAGGAGACACAAGTATCAGCCTAACATTAACTTGTAACCCAAATTGCATACTCTGCTGGGAAAATACAGTTCTGTTTACTGTAAGGGCTCTTGAACACTTGCTCAATTTTTTCACCAATGCAGCTTTGGAGGAACACAAAGACATCTGAGAGAGGATGTTGCTTTTCAACATGTTCTACAAGGACTGACCTGAAAAGAATTAATTTGAGATTATTAGCATATATTGGTTATTCACATCCATGCCTTCTGTGTGTCATATATCAGTATTTATTAATATAAATGCACACTGATATTCAAAGTTGTAGTGCTTTCACTGTGTCCAAGAATGAAATTTTGATATCTTGATTAATTTAAACATCCATTATTCTGTTTTTTTGTCTCAGCCTGAAAGGTTGAAAATCCTCTCTGATATACATGGCCTCCCTGAAACAGAAGCCCTACACAAGAAACAGAATACAACATTTGTGATTATTCCAGTTTCTAGGGAAGAAATTGTGAATTTGTGATGAAGTAATATATTCAATAATTGTTAAATGGTAGAAACTCCAGTTCTAATACTACATATTCATATGCATATAACTGCAAAGTTTTATATTAGCTTGCTTTTTTGTCCCTCAGGATCTTTTGCTCCTTTGCAAGGATCCTAGTCAGATTAGAGTTCACTGTTAAGTTAGATATCTGCTCTTTAAAAAGCACAATTGACTTACTGTTCAGCATCATCAGCCTGGCTGGTGAAAATCTCCCTGCGGTAATGAGCAGAAGGTAAGGATGATATAATCATTTGTAATTGTTGGTTGTATTAGGCTTTCTCTGCATAAAGAAACTTACATGAGAAATACAGTGTTGGTGGTTTACATAGCAGATAACATACCACACAACATACATGAAGTCAATGAGACAAATGTTATTTAGAAGCTTGTATCACTAAACTAACTGGCTAGTGCTCTGTTAAAGGTATTTGTAATGCTTCCTAACTTCGCACTGATTTTACTGATCGTCTGTTTAGAAAAACACATGGCAAAGTTTTGTAAATAACAAAGAAGAAGCTCTGTGGGCATATTCTTTCCATGACTTAATTTGAGAAACCTTCTCCATTTTCTCCCCCCCAAAATAAGGGACTGATTTTAATGCTATTTTTTTTGTGTACAATCACCTCCATTCTATCTTTCTAGCTGCTATGAAGCAATGTCTAATCATCAACTTGTGATATATCATATTTTATTATAAAGTTTTCATCAGTCTACTACTACATAAAGTAACCCTCTGCCAATTCTGGACTATTTCGTTCTGTCATGTAATTATTCCTCTGTTCCTATCTCTTACTTTGTTTAGAGAAGCATACATTTAACTTCATCAAATACTAAGAATGGGAAAAGTTATTTTTTAAAGTGGAAAATATAAGAAATTATAACTAGAGACATCAGTTGGGATAAAAATCTCTTAAGAAAGGTGTGTGACAGAGCCTCTTTTGCAATGTGCAGGCTTTTTTTCTTTGTTTTTTAATATTAATCAATTTTACCTTTTCTTTATATTATTTTGGAAACAGAGTCCAAATGTTCTTTTGAACATAGTGAATAATATTGGTGATATTTTTTAGAATCAAATATCCTGTTAAGGATGTATGTAATGAATAATTACATTGAGATAATTGAGAACTAGCTCAAATACAAGCAAAGAAAGAATCCAGATTGCAGGGGGTGAGGGAAGGGGGGTTAAACTGTAGTGTTCTGCTAACCATAATCTTCAGCTAAACTCCTCAATATCAGAAGACGTGAAGGAACAGAAAATTCTCAGCTGATGATCGAATAATATGATTAAAAGAGGATGTGGAGGAAACTGGGATGGCACTGAAATTAAATAAAAAATTGTAACCCTAATCATAAACTTGATAGTTGTCTGGCTATTCATAAATTATGTAAATCTATCATTCTGGTTTAAACCAGCTATTCCATATTTGATACTGAAACTATATTCATAGTGCTTATATGTTAGAGGTTGCTGAATGCATGAAGGCCTTTGATAGATTCCTTGGCTTTGAGTGATAATTCAGATAGTTGAAGAATGTCTGTGACAGGCACATAGAGCGGGTTAGGGTGAAAAAAAGCAAGATGCTCACAAATGTGTTTCAAGATTAGATAAAAACAATTTTAAAGGGAAAAGTCCTTTTCTTTTTAAACTGTTCCTCAAATTTACATTCAACATCACTGAATGGATTTCTCCATCCTGCACCATGGTAATCTTATAACATCATATGAAACTGCATCATCTGCATATTTCCACAATATACCTCACCTGATTGCAGTTAAGTTAAGAATTAAAACTAAACTAAGTGATAACAAGACCCGTCAGCTGGATCCATACTCCAGAACCAAACCTGCAAAAATAGACTCAGTTTCCAGATTTGTATTGAACTCCAGAACAATAACTCTGGACTAGCTCAAGCTCTTATATTTTCAAGATTAAATATTACAGTCATTCAGTCTCTGTAGAAATATCACCCTTCTTGTTCCCTTGGTCACCTGAACAAATTAAGCAAAGAACAACTACATTAAATCACCGTGCACTCAGAATTCATATTTTTATATGTTATTTTTTTATAAACTGGAGCTTTCCATTTCTGCTGGTGGCTAGAATTAACAATAATGCTTGCTGAAAACAGTAAACTCATGTGGTTTATAACAGGATCTACAGGCACTTACTATATCTCAGAATGAAGTCATCTTTAAGCAGGCAAAAGGTTTACTTCAGTGAAAGTTTCTTATCATCACACAGCTGACAATGGGCCAGGAACAAGTATTTCCCTTAACTAATCAAGTGAAAGCTTGAATGTACATCACAGTTTATACCACACTTTGTTCTATTAATAATATAGAATATAATTGTGTTACTGGAAACATGGCATAGCTCTCTGGTAAGAATTCACTTGAATAACAGTATTGCACACACCACACTATTTAAGCATCTTCACTAATGAGCTAATATTCCTCATGCTATTCAAGCATATGGAGGTCATTACTTATAGTTGAGTTTATAGAGGGGTTGCTGTTTTCTATCCATAGGTGTTGTAAAGTGAGATGGGCTGTGGAGGAGCCTCTGAAGTGTCTGTAGACTTTGCATGTACCAGCCAGAAAGTTTTCCCTGTTTTCTGTGTTTGCTTAATAGTCCCAGGGGGCAGTAAAAGTAAAACAGGTTATAAAATAAGACATATGGACAAATTTGTTGTTGTAGCAGGTATGGGTTATATAATGAGAGACATCAAATATCTGAAATGAAAGGAGCATCAGCTATGTACCTAGTCATCCTGTGATATAGGCTGTTAGAGTTTCAATGAGCTCTGCTTGAATAATTAACATTTATCCACAGACAAGAAATCTGGAAGTTTGTCCTTAGATTTGCAGTTGTCCTCATGGACTGATCTACCTGCTAGCAAGGTCTTCAGATATGGGTGTGCATTTGCAGCTATGCCTGTTCATGTCCCGGCTTATAAGTAAATAAAATGGCTAGTACAAAGTAGGGCTGGTGTCAGGAATAGTGTGAATATTTTAGTTCCCTTAGACAAGTCTGAAAAGTAGGGCAAATCTGGCTAGGTACAGGCTTATGGTGCCATTTTACTGGTCTTCAACCTTAGCAAGTTAATCCAGTAATAATGCTCTGACCTTCCAGGCACTGTAATATTTTAGTGCTGCTACTGTCTCTATTTTCCTGTGAAGTTTCAGAGCAGGTATGCAATTGAAAATATTACTCATAAAACTAGCAATATTTGTGGGTTTTTTTCCCTTGGAAGAAAACAGTATCTCTTATTATAGATATGCCTTGTCTCTCCAGACTTATTCACCAAAATATCTGGTTGAACTTTAATTTTTGACCGGCTGATGTTCCACACACAGACCACTTCTGCAAAAATCAGCATATTTTACAGGGTAGTGAAAAAAATTGCAACAAAATATTGATCCTGGCTTGATTCAAAATTTTGCCTTTAAATATATCAGAGTTTGTACTGCAACTCCAAATTGGAAATGAATCTTATGCTTAAAGCCAACTTGGAGTGGAATCCAGATCTTTTTCTACTTTTTTTTCAGCTCCTTTATCACATTCCTATAATCTACTGTAGTGAAAGTAGAAAAAAAAAACCACAAAACATACCCATGTAACCTTAGCTGTTTCAGGTTTTTTATTTGTATCTTGAGCAAGGCAGAAAAAATTAGGAAGTATTTGTTCTCTTTTGTTTCCTTTGTTTTCTGTTTTAGCTTCCTTGAAATTATGTTATCATTTTACCATTTCTTAGCAAATATGCCATTATTTGTTTAGGCCCACAATTTTTTAACTTCAAAACCTATGCTTAAATCCCACTGGGTTCTATGGATTAAACACATGCTTAAAGTGAGTGTTTAAGTAGATGTTTTGCTGAATTGGATCTTTAATTGCTAATCTTTTTTTCAGTAAAGTTTTATTGACATCCTTGTTTATTTAAAGGAGCTATTTAGGTTTTCAGTGTAAGATTTCAGCTGCAGGAGAATTTCTGAAGTATTACCTACATGAAAGCATTGAGGTAGGATTAATTATTTAGAACTTAGAGACAAAACCAAACAGGGAGCAATAAAACAGAAACCCCACGTATTTCCTTTGGAGTTCTTCCTGTTCTAAGAAAGGTGAAGTGTACAAACAGTACATTATTTCATCTATGAAGTTCTTTCATATCTGTTTTCCCTCATGTACTGTGAAGTAACTTTATGGCTGGTAAAAGCAAGAAGGGGTGGGGGTTTTTGTTGGTTTTGGGTTTTTTTTACAATCAAAGTCTACTTTATCACAATAAAAATGACACTGTAAAAATAAAATAGACCTAATGAAAAAATGAAAATTGAGAATTTACCCTTGTGGAAAAGCAACAATACATAAGTCTCCTTTCCAATAGAGAATACAAATGACTTGCAAAGGTCTTAAGCTAAATGAGGTACTTGAGAGCTTTCACCAAGATTTTTTTTTAGCAATATGGAAGAACAAATAACAAAGCGTGTTGCAGAAGAGAGAGAAATAGTGGAATTTCACAAACAAAATTTTCTGAAACTATGATCTGGTTTATTGACAACATAAAACAGACTTGGCATAACAAAATTGTAATTGGTCACAGGACAAAAGCCAGCTAGCTAGATACAGACATGACTTCTGTCAAAATTCAGTAAGGCCACGTGAACTCCGCATTTACTGGAGATCTTTTGCATTACTGGATATCCTGGTGGCAGCTACATGATCGTATGTGTTTAATAGAAAAGAAAAAAGTATTAATGAGAAAAAATATGTAGCTACCATTTAATATGACACTTTTTTCACCCAATTAACTTTTACCAAAGTCTATATAGTTGCTTTCAGTATTGTGTTTTTTGGCCTAGACTTCCCCCTGCCAATACTGGGGGGAGGCTGCTGTTCCCCCCCAGGAGCTGCCAAAGAGGCACAAGGTGGGACAGAGGTGGAGGCTGCAGGTCCAGGCAGGCGAGAGAGCCAGGTGCAGGGTGGGCAACCTGCAGTGCCCGCAAGGGCTGCAGTGGTGACAGACATGATGTCCCCTTCAGCAAGTACTGCTGTCAGTGGAGACGGCATCGATGGCTCAATGGGAAATGAAGAGAGGAGCTTTGATATATTTTTGTGATTTAGAAGGTTTATACATTTTTATTTTTTGCTTCAGTTGTTCTAGCTACAAATAGCACATTTATTATCCTGAAGTCAGATGTTTTTTAGTGAAGATCCAGAAGGTTTCATTTGCAGTGAGGCAATGGCCTCTTTTCGTAATTTATCTTGTATGCAAAAGGCTATTGGAATGAACACGAGACACCTTGAGTCTGTACTAATCAAACTGGATAAAATGCAGGCCATTTAAGTTAAGGTTTTGGAAACTGTTTACTGCATGCATTTCTATCTGACATTTTGCCTGTGCTTTTAGGTGAAAAGATGCTGCAAAACAGAGAACAGGCCAAGCCTCTAGAGCAGCCAAGTCCATCGGCTTAGTGTCAGTGCTGTGCTAGTGTCACATTGTGGCTTCCTTTTTGTTGTGAGAGTAGGAATGATCCTACCTTTACCTGTAATGTATAGAAACTTCCCATGCAAGTTGACAGCAAAAAACCCTTCCTTCTTAGTACCTTCTCCAGATTTCTCATTGAAATAACCTGCAGTCTGACCTTTCTTTGTAGCCCTTTACACTAGCTCTGCAAAACAAGAAAAAAGAATTTGTAAATAGCAAAACAAAAAAAAAAAGCACTCCATATTCATTTTGTACCAATGTAAATGCTTGCATAGGTATAATGGAAGGCCACAGAGAATCCAAGTGCTATACCTACAGGCAAGAATAAAGTAACAACTCTGGGTTGCCCAAGGTAAAATCAACCTCTTTACACTATCAAATCTGAATACCTTGTAGGAGAATTCCTTATCATTGGACATTTCATATGAGCTTGCTATCTCATTAGGGAAAAATATTGAAAAATTTTGTGCACGTAAACTGTGTCCCAAAATTCTGGGTAAATTACCTGTTTATAATAATCTGAAGGTTTTATAAACATGCATGTAGAGATCAGAGTGGATTAAGGACAATCAAAATCTTATGCCATCTAAAAAATCCAGATTACTCAGAAGAAAACAGTAGACTGCTTCCCAAACTTTTTAGGAGCTGAGACTCATTATAAAAACCAGGCATAATTCTATGTCTAACTAATAAATTGGTAAAATTATCTCCTGCCAAAGGGAAATCTCATGAGGAGTAGTAGTACTTTCTGAAATATTTCAGATTAACAATATCATCCAAATAATTAGCTGGTTGTGCTAAAAAATTGAAAAGTGGGATCCTGTTTATTTAGGGAATAACTTTAGTATTTAAAAATAATGATCCAAATCCATTTCCTGTGAGACCCAAGGAAGCCACCCAAGGCTGGCTAGAATAAGACAAGCTCTGCAAGACCTTGAACAGCCACTGGAGAGCATGCAGGATATCAGAGAGCCTCCTGAATGGCCTGTGTCTGGGCTCTGCAAGAGCAGCTGAGCAGGTCTCTGGGTGTGCTGGTTGCATGGGTCAGGTCTGCCATTCCTCTTTGGGAAGCTCAGAAGTGAGCATCTACCTGTCAGACACCTCATGTCTGATCATAGAATCACAGAATTATAAAATGGTTTGGGTTGGAAGGGACCTTAAAGATCACCTAGTCCAGCCCCCCTGCCATGGGCAGGGACACCTTCCACTAGACCAGGTTGCCCAAAGCCTCATCCACCCCAGCCTTGAACACTGCCAGGGATGGGGCATCCACAACTTCTCTGGGCAACCTGTTCCAGTGCCTCACCACCCTCACAGTAAAGAACTTCTTCCCAATATCTAATCTAAATTTATCCTGTTTCAGTTTAAAACCATTATGCCTCCTCCTATCACTACACTCCCTGATGTCTGAATCTGACCTCTGAATCCCATCCTGAATAGATTAAATTTACAAGTGTATAACCTGTAGGTTCCTCTGTGAGAACCTCTTGATTCTGTATCCACACAGACTACGTACCTGTGTCGGCAACAGGAAATAATTCTGTCTTTGGACGATGTCCTAGTAACTTCTCTGCTGATGAGGCTGATAGACCACCTCTCTTCTTCTCCAGAAATCACTTTGATCTTTTTTTTTTTTCTTCCCACAGCTGCCTATAGCTGGAAGATTTTCCAGAGACACTTTGAGCTGTTCACAAAAGCATTAATAATCTAAACTCACAGCTCATCACCTGAGTATTACTTAAAAAAGGAGTACTCTTCAGATGGTCTATGCTGTGCTTATGAGAATATGACAGTTCTTCCTACCTGACAAGTGAGAGGTCTGATTTGTCACTCCTTGCAAGTGAGGGAAGCTCGGGAGTGATGGTTATGACATTCAGACCGTTGTCAGGTCACAACACGTGGGGGTTATGCTGCTGAAGAGACAAGTGCTGGCAGTTTCAGAGGGACTGAATACACTGGGTAGAAGGAAAATGTTAAAGAAATTGCATTGTGGACCTGCTGTGTGACAGGATGAGGCTGAGCTGATACTCAGACTTAGCTGAAAAAGCAATAACCACACCATTTTTCACACTGAAGAAACCTGCTTCTCCACTGAGGGAAGGAGAGCTGGAGAGAGCAGAATCACCAGTCTCAGCCCACATTACAGCAGGAAGGGGCTCTTCCTGCCTTATGGGTTAGAAATCTGATCATGAAAAAGAGTACAATGGAAATTCTTTTTAAAAGTTATATATCTAAATCCCTTAACATTTAAGACTGAATTTTGTATTTCACTTGACCTGCTCTTGGGTCATCCAAAAAACAAGCCAATCATAATAAATTGTGGTTCTAGCAAATTTCATAGAGAGTATTTTTCACAGAAATCTGAATCTGGAGTCATCCAAAGCTAAGCTGGCTTAGATAGTGTACTATAAAAACTTGAGAATTTAAACAGTATACAATTATGTATGTTTTAATTATGCAAAACATGAACCCAAGAAAAAGCCAATTTAAAGAATCTACTAGAATTCAACAAGAATGATGACTTAATATTTTCTTACTATAGTTCCTGTCCTTAGCCTAGTAATCATGAACTCTCTATAAAGAAAATACCAGTATATTCCTACATATACAGCTCAAAAGAATAACCACGACCACAATAAATCACTTTTTATCTTATGTGAACTTGTGCAGAAGATAGAATGGGACAACTTGAAAATGAAGTTGACACTTCTCTAAACATGCTGTTGTATAGAAGTAAAAGATGGCAATTTTTTCACAGAGAAGACAGGAAAATATCATATGCTGTATTTGTGTTTTCACTTTTTGTAAGCCTTTGTCACTCCTTCTTTCACTAAGCATGCAGCCTATTTTCTTTACTTTATTAATCATTTGACAATCTTTCCTGAGAGAACGGAAGAAAGTTGTGACTAAAAGACTCCATTGCTTGTCGTGTTCATAAAGAACCTACTAAGTTTGAAAGAAGGCTTTCACAGCAATTTTAACAGCCAAATGTAACAGCTCATTTAAAGAGCTCTTTGGTGAGAGAATCTTAATTTGCATGCAGCCAAAAAGTTGTTTCAGATTGATAAGGAGTTCCAAAAATATTGTGGCAAATTCCTCTGCTATTCAATATACAAAGTACAGCCTGACTAGTTGCAAGGGAGTTGTGGATGAAATTTTCAAAGATGTCATGGATATAGAGGTACAAAATTTCCAAATATTCTAGCAAGAATCAGACAACAGACCTCCCTAAAAATGTCTGAAAATAGCAGCTTTAAGTACTAACAGTGTTGACTGATCATCTCCCTTTCCCTAAGTAACGTATTTCACAGTTGATGCATATCACCTGAGACTGGATAACACATGCATATGGAATAAAATAACTGCAGGGTCTGAGTCTGTAATTATATTCAGGACAGTAGCAATATGTAAGGATTATTTTTAATTATTCCATATAACTATTTTTAAGACTTCATCTGTTCAATTTTTAAAAATATTTGTAAGTTGTAGTTTATTGAATAAGTTACAATATAATAAATACTGAAAACTCCCAAAGCAGATATGAAAAATACGCATCTACAGGTTTGTTCCTTACTTCAAAGCCAGTTTCTGAATCTGTATGTTAAAAGTTTATTAAATTATACTTTGCACACAAATATGTATATATGCATATGAAAACACAAGTAGAAATATTCTAACAGCACAGTGGGAGTCTAGAAAATGACTAATATATCAGGACAACTGGGATGTCTCTTCTCTGGGAGAGAGAAGTATGGCCATTTGACTTTTGGCTGACACTTCCAACCATATGTGACACTTCCAACCATATGTTATAATGCATGTAAAAATTAAATTTTACACTTGACTAAACAACATCATGGGAAAATTTGTAATCCAATTTGTTTCTTTAAACTGAAACTGATACCTGATTTCTAAATATGATGCCATTGCACAAGGTATAAGCTGATCTGGAGTTAATCCCAGTTTCATCTTTGGCAGAACTTTCCCTGTGAACCCTGCGATATACACTGTATTTGCCAGCAGCAATAAAATTTCTTTACCACGTAGAGAACAAGCCAGAGAAAGGAACTAAAAAGGATCACTTGGTATAGTTTAAAATAAGTAAATGCATTGACCAACTTGAGATGGAAATACTGTTTTTTTAGTTTCAGTCCACCAGTTTGTTGGAAACCATTAAGAAGGCCCATTACCTCAGAAAGCTGGAAGTAAAAATGGGTCTGTGTCACAAACACAGGAGTCAGAATGAGATTCAAAATTTGTGTATATTAACCTCTGTCTTAACTGTTGAACAATCCTGAGAAACCCTTCAAGTATCAGAGTCTTGAGAGGATTTCCTGGTCCCCTAAAAACCCCATTCCTGTTGTGTTTGTTTATATACAATTTCAGTCATATTTGAGTGTATTAATAATTGAAAACAAATAGCATTTGCTATCTGATTCTTAGTAGCTGATTTACCCAACACAAATAAATTAACAATTACCATGTTGTCTTCTTTGGTTGCATTGTAATCACGTCGCTAGTGAAGTAGTATACTACCCCTTGACCAGAAGTGCAATTAATATAGCACATTGTAGAGAGACCTTAAGGTCCTGAATTAAGCTTTCTTTTCTTATTTTATGAGCTGTTGTAACCAAGTATTTTTACTGCAATTTTACAGCAGTTGTAGACTGACAGCCACTTTCCTAGCCAAGGACTGGAAAACATATTACTAAGGACAATATATCTTATCATTTCTCAGGAATTAGTATGCCAAATCAAAAAATCTTACCAATACCAACCAAACTGCCAACCAAGCAAAAAACCGAGCATGAACCAAAAAACCCCAACCCCTCCACATTTTTCCCTTCTGGACTCCTTCCATAAGTTTAAACAACTTTCTAGGAAAAAAAAAAAGGAAGCTGCAGTGGAGTAGAAAATAGATTCATACTGTCCTTATTCCCACAGACTCCCAATGCAAATTTTTTTGGCAAATTGAGGGGAAAAAATACAACTACCACTGATTTTAACTGGAACTCTGGAGTAGTCAGTGCCTTCAGTAGACAGCATACTTACCTGGGCATTTTTAAGCTCACCTCCGAAAAATTCTGTTTTGAAAATGCTGGTCTTGACTTACAGTATTTGAGTTTACATAGCCTATTAAGCTGCATCAAAGGAGAGCGTTCTCAAAATTCAAAGAAACACATTGCCATGTACTTCTTGGACACTTCTCTATCACAAAGGCAGACTGACAACAAAATGTTTCTGGAGACAAAGACACTTCTAGAATGGAAGATTAGTTTAATAGAAATAATCCTTTCAAGCATCATTCTGACATAAAAAAAAATAAAGACTACTGAAGAGTATCCAAAATTTGCACTTTCCCTGCTTTTGGTCACATTCCTGTAGCTACTTGCAAGCAGTTTAGGGTGAAACAAACCATTTTTTGTTCCCTATGTAGTTTTTCATTCAGTATGAAAACAAAATATATCAAACAAGCAAATAAGTGAAAAGAAAGCTCATTCTGACACTAGCTTGGTTGTTAATTGTTCCATAGCTATATTTAGGGATCTAAAGGCTTTGTTATTCACAGGTTATAATGGGTAAAAATTCTTACTAAACATGTTTAGATATAATTTCTACCGTTTTTAAACTTGCTTGGTTTAATAACTATGTAGATGCATAGATAAAGACCCCTATAAGTACTTCTTATACATACATATGTTAATTTTCATAACACAGGTATGACCACTTAGATTTGTTTTAAAGGAAAAAAATAACTGCAAGATACCATTGGGTGATAAAGTATTACCCCACCCCCAACTAAAACAACAATAAAATCCCAGTAGTTGAAGTGAGAAGCTCCAACTCATTAAAACAAACTGTTAAAGGAAGCAATTTGCAGACAAAGCAGATATTAAACTGGTCTCAGCTGAATAGATTTAGTTTAAATTCTTCAGCCTTTTTAATCAGTCAAAATGGGAATTCATGGTGATAGTTACTCCTTATATCAAGCAAACCAGGAAATTGAGCTTTTTAAACTACAGACATGCAGTTCTGAAGTAACGATTCATAACATAGCATGAGCAAGGTTTTTGGAAAAGAAAAAAAAAAGTCTTTGCTGATAACTTGCCTTTAGAACAACAGTGCTTTTTTTATGAACTCTGTCTTCCACATGTTTGGAAAGGAGTCAGCGTTTCTTGCAGTAGTCTTTCATGTGACCTCTTGAAGGAGTTGGTATTAATATTTTTATAACTTATCATCCTAATCACTTAGCACAATAAATTATAGATACTGTGAAAAACCCTATTAATTACATATACGTCATCTGCAAATGTTATAAAAACAATTATATTATTTGCTGTTGGAATTTCAGCTGACACCAGATATCAGTTGTTGATGACAGTACAAAATTTCAAGTTTTTTGCATTTTTCATCCTTAGGTACTGAAATGGTTTTCTTTACTGTCATCTGAGTCTGAGAAATGTCATACCATCTTTCCCTTCCTGGCAGTTCTGAAAGATACAAAACTGTGACTATATCAGTCAAGCTACAGAGGAGACAAGTCACTTAAATAAGTTATACATGTAGCAGTGAAGTGAGTTAAAGTCTTGTAAATCTTATAGTAGCACAGTAAGCACTGTACCATCTATTTTCTGGGGTGGAAAATAATGGTTTACATCAGCACTTCTCAGTTTGTAAGGAATACCTCTCTAGAGAGATGGTACAAATGGGGAAAAAAAAAAAACAAGGCCAGAAAAAATGTATTTCAATACAAATCCTACATTTTATGAAGAGTTATAGAGAATTCTTAATCCACTGTAGTAAGGCATAAAGTATGAAACTAATGAAACATAGTTTTAGATATCCTTATTGATGCCATTCTTACTTTAAGCTGTAGGAAACGATCTTTGCAACAGAGATTAAATTAAGAAACATAACAGAGTAAACAAGAGAGTAGACACACTGTACTCAAAGTCCACTTTTTTGAAACTATTATTGGTTTTAGTGTGGTTAAGTCACAGGTGAAGCCTACAGCAAATGGGAAGCACATACTACTAGCACAATTTGTTCCTTTTCCATCGATGTCTCTCATACATATATACTGTTTTCAAGTCGACACTTGTGCTCAGAAAACTATGCTATGTCACAAATTGCAATCCTTACTGTAACCCCTAGAGTTAGAAAACAGGTCTCACTGAACCACAAGATAATTTGGGCAGGAAGGCACCTCAGGAGGTCTCTAATCCAACCCTCTGCCCAAAGAAGGGCCAGCTCTGGGGTCAGACAAGGCTGCTAAGGGTTTGGTCCACTCAGGGCTTGAAATCCTCCAAGAACAACTGAGAATATGTGAAATGGGAATCTATTCAACAAGAAGAAATGCCAGGTTTTCCACCTGGCAAGTAATAAGCCCATGCACCAGTGCAGGCTGGGGGCTAAAAGCCTGAAAAACAGCTTGGCAGTAAAGGACCTCGGGGTCCTGGTGGACACCAAGTTGAACAGAAGGTAGCAATGTGCCCTTATTGCCAAAGCAGCCAACAGCACACTGGGCTGCATTAGGGAGAGTGTTGCCAGCAGGTTGAGGGAGTTGATCCTTCCTCTGTGCTCAAACCTGATGAAACACATCCAGCACTCTAGGTCCAGTGCTGGGCTTCACAGCACAAGAAAGATGTGGACTTAGTGCAATGAGTCCAGCGCCGGGCCACAAAGATGATCAAGGGACCATCTGACATATGAAAAGAGGCTGAGAGAGCTGGGATTGTTCAGCCTGGAGAACAGAAGGCTCAGGAGGATCTTATCCATGTGCATAAATAACTGATGGGAGGAGTAAAGAAGTTGAAGTCAGTCTCTTTTCTGTGGTGTCCAGTGACAGGGCAAGAGGCAATGGGTGCATGTAGAAATACAAGAATGAAAGACAAAAATATTTTTTGTATTCATGATCAAACACTGGAAGAGGCTGCCCTGATAGGCTGTGGAGTCTCCATGCTTGAAGATAATTCAAAACCGGAGTGGACACAGACCTGAGCAACCTGCTGTACCTGACCTGGCTTGAGAACAAGGGTCAGACTAGACAATCTCCAGAAGTGCTTTCCAGCCTCAACTGTTCTGTGATTCTGTGATACAGGGATATCCTCAGATTGTTTAAAGAAGGCTTCATCCCCCTCCTTAGTCTGACCTGATGGTCTGTAAAAAACTTCCACTGGATGTGACTGTTACTGACCTTTCCAGAAATGAAAAGGTGGGGGGTGAGGTGAGGGGTGGGGGAAGATTATGCTAATGTGGTGTCAGGTAGTGTTTGGTATAAAATCAGAAATACCTAAAAATTATGGGCTTGGCAGAACATACATGCAACCAGTTTCTTAGACGATATTTATTGTGTATGTATTAGTTAGCTTTTTAAAGGTACCTTTTTAAACTGGATAGAAAGCAGTTACCTTGCAGACAGGATAGAAACAAGAAAGAAATAATATCAGTGTCCAGGTCCAGGCAGTATCATCAGTCAGAGTCACATTTCTTGCATAACACCAGATGATTTATTACTGGTACAGGAAAGGAGACAAAATCATTAAATGCTGGACATTGCCAGTTTCAAGTAGAGCTATGAAAGAAAATTACATACTTCAGCTATATCAATGTAACTGGAGAGCTAATTCCATAATAGAGAGACTCTTTGGAAGACTGTTGCCTTTGTGAACCTCCCTCCTTGGTGCTTGGAACACGTCTAAGGAATTGTAGTTGAGAGAAATCTTGTGTACTGGTATGAAGGATCACAATCTGGTCACCTTGAGTACAAAATCTCTGTTTATGCATATCTGCACATGCTGTCCAGTCTTGCCCTGTGACTCAATACCATGAAATATGACAGTGCAGTATACCGAATATGGATGCTACTGTTGTTTTCACAGAAACAGTACCAGTACTCACCCTACGTAATAGTCCTGAATTACAGTCAGCCACATCCAAACTACCCAAGGAAGTGGCAGAGAGCTTTTCCATTTAGTGTCTTGCGATATTGTGACTGTTGCATACTCCAGTTTATCTTTATTGTCAATAATTACAGAGAAATTAAAAAAAAAAAAAGTATTTGTTTAAAAGACATGTAGGGGAATTTTTTTTTTTTTCTGAATGAATTATTAATTTTAGCACAAATCTGGAAGCCGTTGATACTTTTAAAAGCTCATACGCTAAAGAAAAAAAAAAAAACAAAATTTGACTCTAAGTGTTACTTTAACTCTTCTGTGTTTTACCATTAAACATATATGATGACAGAAGGCAGTTTAAATGTGGTTGAAATTTTTAAAACCAGGGTGGTCAATTGTCAGAAAAACAAGATATCCTGTATGAAGTCAGCCCTCATGAACTTGTACCTCAATGCCAGCAAACCCCAGGTGGGGTAATTATTCCCAGTGAGCTGTGAAGGATCAGTATGGGAATTTCACTGCCAAAAGCTGATTTTAGGAAAATCAAGCAGTCATAAACCGTTCCCGTCTGGCTTTAGGTGAGCCTTGAATTGTTCAGTTAGGTTTGTAAAGTAGCGTACATTGGATACTACATGATATTGCATAATACTGTGCTCATAACTGAAGTCAACTGAAATTAAGCTACTCTTAAAAAGGTCCCTTTTAAATGTAAGTCAAAAAAAAGGACACGTCTCTGAGCTGTGGACTGCAACATATATATAACCTCATCCTAAAGGTTTTCTTTTGACAATGTGATTTCACAAATAGTAATTAAATCTTAATTAAAGCTAGGCAGGTTCTTTCCGATGCCATTAAACCCCCATCAAATTACAGAATACTTTTTGTAAACCTTTGTTTAAAAGTCATAAAAAGTTCACATGACACAGAATTCTATTATGGGATTGCCATGGTCATCTTCAATCATGGAAAGTTCTCCAGGAGATAGAGAGCAGAATCAGGTGTCATCTACCCCAATTCAACATTTTCCACAGGAGTTTTATTCTATGTCCATCAGTGTAAGCTTGCATAAATATGAGGCTTTTTTTTTAGTAATAATGAGAGTTGATTGAAACAGGTGGCTGCCCTTCCAGTTTTGTATTTGAGACAATTTAACAGGTTGGTAGAAGTGGTCTGATCAAGTGTTCCCCTATCAGTGAGACTGAGCATATATGGATGGGGCTACAGCATAACTCAGCAGAGTTTACATGTGAATATGTATTTCAGTATCTCTTAAGCTCTCTGCTTTCTGCAAGCTGCTTTCAGTAACATGCTCCACTGTGATGGACAGGAAATGTGAAACATTATCATCTGAGTCATGCTGCGTTTCAAAATCTGACACGTAGATCTGGACAGTACTGAGATTTGTTCTCTAGTGGGTAAGAAGCATCTCACCAGTGGTCTGGTGTCTTCAGTGATCTGATAATGAGGCAGGTAAATTATTCTGATAGTTTTTCAATATTTGCATCATTCCTTGTGATACTGACAGTCCAAACCTGAGCAGGACAATGTTTGAAGTGTTTAATTTGCAGTGTTTGAATTTACTCCTGACGATTAGACTTTCCTGTGAACTTTGGAATATACTATCCTAAAAAATATACTATACTAAAAAAACCATTAAGCTACAGAACCACTGGTATGGGTGCTAAGACTGTGAGCATGTTATAGTGCCTTGCTTTCACAGAAGTCATAGACTGAAATGGGGCACCCTATGAATAACTAAAGGCAGCTTGAAAATCTATGGTAGTCCCACTGGCAACATTAATCAACTCTAATTTCTGTGGCAGTCTGGCACGCAAATAAGTGAACATTCATATATATTTTTGTAACACCACAAACCTCTGGCAAATCTAAGTTATTAACAGAGCTCATTGTGAGGGAGCCATTCCACAGCAGATGCTTCCTTAGCAGAACAGATTTAAATCTTATCAAATGCCACCTTGCCATCTATGCTCACCTAGATTGCCCATTTGTCTAATTTTCTCATAAACACAATTATACTTTCTTCCAACACAGTCTTTATGCACAGAAAGTACTCCCTGTAAGAAAATTGGAAGACCACACTATTAATCTTCTTCTAATCTGTTTTCAAAATATAGCTACATTATGATCAGTACAAAACACTCAGTGATGAGTACGTGGTGGGTATAGAGGTTGCTGTAGTCACTGATTGCTAAGCTGTATTTAATCCTTATTTCCTTTAACAATCCTCACACTGCTTGTGCTAGGATGGATTCTCTTTTTGACAGGGACTTTCCTTCTGTTACTTGCTCCAGCATGATGTCCTGATGCTATTTCAAAAATTGATGGTATTACTGTGCAAGTGGCCTACTGTCTGCCATTGAATCAAAATGAACAAATCACTCAGTCATTTTGTCATGTGGGCTTCTGTGGGGGGGGTCTTTATTTTCCTTTATAAAAAGAATTTGGCAGTGGTTATGGTATCTAATGGGAGCAAATGATGAATATGAATATTTCCCGTTCTATCAGAACTGTGGTATACTGCACTGTTGGATCAATACAATCCATCATATCAGTCTTTCCTGTCTTGTTTGGTTTATTCTTCTATTCCAAAAGGATTGATTATGTCATTCTTAAAAAACACATTTTCACAACTTATTTTTAGAAGATTATGTCATGAGAGCACAAACATAAGATTTTGATTAAGCATAGCCCATATTTTACCTACCCTTTCCATCGCCAGTTAAAATAGACATGAAGAAAGGAATAGATGTAAGACAACCCTACATAGCAAAAAAATAGTAAAAGGACTAGGGTAAATCTTGTTTTAAGTCTGCAGAACAAAATCAGGTTATGTGATACCAGGAGAAGGATTTGATGCTTAATGCCCTTTGCACCTTCAGCAGGTATTGTAAGATTGTACCAAAGGACCTAATTATATACACTGGTATTCATGAAGGCAGTGGAGACCTTGTAACACTCTAGGATCACATTCTGCAGCAGAGCTGATTGCTTTCTGCAGTGAATTTGTGGCAGTGATAACAAGGCTTCATAAAAGTCACCATTTGCTGTGAAAAATCAAAGACCCAGAAGAAATTTAGAGCAAGAAATACACTGAGAAATGTATCAGTGTTATTAAAAGTAGTGCCATGGGAGCTTGGAAGAAATTGCCTGGCAAGAGAGCACATAAACCTTTTGGAGAACTTAATAGAAGCCAAGGGAAGTGTTAAAGAAATTAGGACAGTAAACTGAGGTTAAAAAAGAAGAGAAAGAGACGATTAAAAAGAGAGCAAGAGCAATGAAATGGAAAGCTATGTTCCCTAGTTGTTCTAGAGGTTTCTCAAAAGACACAGAGTAAATTGGATGCTCAGCTGTACTGTGAACATACTGCAATATCTTCAGAAAACAAGCTTTAAGTCTTCTCTGTTGCAGCTTAGACCAGCTTTGACCACTGAGGTGATGGGAGAATTTGAGACTATATTAGGTTACAGCATAAGCTTTAGGCATGCATTTCTGTTAGCTAGTAAGGGTCTGTGGGGAGATTTGACTTCAAGGATGATGAGAGTCTTCAGTCACCACTCCAGGATTAGAAGCTTCTAGTTTATGGGACCATGTACCATCCAATATGAAGAAAATTAACATACAGATGGTTCTATAATTCATCAGCTAATCCGCTATATTTGTTTAAGATTACAAAAAATGTTTTGGAGAACACTACTATTTCAGATGTCTTTGCTTCTTTCCAGGCTGGCTGTAACTTACATATCACATCCGTAAAAAAAACCTATTCTTGGACAAAATGTACATGCTGGTCTACCACTGCCTTCAGTGCAATCAGTATGATAATGTTATTTCCCGTTTTGAAAACCTCATTGGGAATGGTTGGGACTGTTCTCCACTGGTTTCATTTTGATCTCTTGGAGAGAATGTAAAGGAGAGGGAATACTTTCTGCAGTGGAGTCTGGTGATTGTAACAGATGAAGGGAAGCAACCTGAAACTGTAATAAAGATGACATTTAGTCCTTTTACTACAGGCATTTCCCTGTAAATTGTTGGTAGAGTTCAGAGTCTCAGAATGTTTTTTCATTAACTTCAATTTCTGCATATAGCAATACTGTTGTGCAAGGATCATTTCAATTCTGTTATGTCTACTGACTGCAACATTTCTGTCTGGGCTTGATATCATATTTACCATTTCAAATCCAAATTACTAGAGACTACTCTTCCTTAAGCCCTATACTAAACAATTTCAGGTCCTGCTGACGCGTGAGAATGCAGCAGCCTGTTATACAAGCCGTGTCCTAGATGGCAAACTAGGGCAGGATTTGCTGAGGTGGGGAGAGGAAGAAGCAGTTGGTTACAGACTAGTAGCTGCCTGCAGTGCCTTGTGTGTTCCGTGTCACACTCTATAGGAGGGGCTGCATCCCTTCGTGACTCCTTTTTTAGCACTGTAGCTGCATCTCACCCATGGATGGTACAAGGCACCTATTGCTTTTTTGAAAGGAGGTTGGCTGAGACATTGATTTCTCCCTGCCTCCTTAAAAAAAATCAGGAGCCAAAACTCTATATGCCTGGTCCCATGCACTTGAAAGACCACCTCTTTTTGCTCTCACAGTGGCAAGGGCTGTTCCTTGAGATTAACACTCAGCTGTCTTAAGACATCTGCCTTTCAAAAGTTGTCCGCTGGCTTGCTGACAGATCATGATGTAAAAACAAATCCTTCCGCTAACAAGACAGGAAAGGGAATAATATAAAGGCTGTTGTTTTTTCAGGTTGTACTTTTGATCCTTTTCAGGACAATTTCTGTGATGTCCTGATTTTAAACTGAAGGAAGGGTGGATAGAAATGTGTACCTGCGTAATACCCTTTCAGTTTATAAATCATTTCAGAATCCTGCTATGTGGCCTCATAGGCCTAGCACTAACCTTATACTCTTCTGTAAGGGTCTGCTTCAGCTGTGGAATAACTGAATGGGATTTAGACTTAAGTCTCAAGAGAGCTTTGCTTGTAATAATTACATTGCATGTCCTGTCTGCTCTGATTTTTTTTTCTGCTTGGTTTTTTTTTTTTTTTCCACTTTGGGTTTAGAACAACCTTATACTCAACTGAAAATCTAAGATGACATTGAAGTACTGAGGTGAACACTTGAAAACTACATTGCCAGAAATAAACTGAGAATCCAAGTAACCAAATTGCTTCTTAACTCTTTTATACCCCATGACTCCAATATTTAAACTACCTTTAGTCTTTAATGCAACTGTAGCAAAACTCCTGTACAAAATATGGAAATACTATTAACTCTATTTTACACAGAACAAAGAGGAGCAAGGAAGGGTAAATGGCTCGGTCATAATCACACCAGAAGTAAATGGCAGAGCAAAGGCTTAAAAGAAGTCTTCTTATGTCCCAGGCAATGCATCCCACACAACTGTGCTTGGAATAATTACAACCCGATTGCCTCAAAAAGTTCAAGATTTGCAGGTTCCAAAAAAGATTAAAAACTGCAGCTGGAACCCCCTTGAATATAAAACTTTTGCAGGAATAAGTTTGGTGGTTTTTTTTGGTTGGTTTTTTTTTTTTTTGAGGGGAATCCTGAAATGAATGACACATTTTTACAAGTATATTTTCTAGTATTTGTTTTAAATTCATAAAACTCCCTTTTTCTCTTCCTAAAAATACATTACTGCAAAAGAGAAATGCAAGACCCACAAGGTTAAAAGATAAAAGATGCTTAAGTGTACTTGAAAGACAANTGTTGTAAAAAAATATTTTTTTTTTTTTTTTTTTTTTGGAGGTTGAGCTAAAGATGTGAAGAAAGCAAGACAGCTTACCTGTCAGAGGAAAAAATAAACCTGTATTGTCATGCTAGGACAATAGTTTTAGACTAAAATCAAAGTGATGTACTATTTAGGCAAGCATCCTCCACAGCAGTACAGCCACATACAGCTGGAAATAGACAAGTTCATAGCCATGAGAAAGCACAACTGCAACACCAGCAAATGAAAGACAGTAGGAACTAACTTTCAGAATAACCCCTTAAATGGGCTTAAGCCGTTGGAAGTAATGCAGGTTGCATCTAGTTTTAGGCTAAGACAATTAGAGAGTGATATGTATCAACAATGTGAAGAATGATTTGATGTTATCTTTCGTGATGACTATTTCATTCATCTGCTGTTGGCACCAGATACCGCTATATTTATATGCTGCTCTCCAGTTTAGCTAATACTTACCCCTGTTTGCCCAGATCTTCTCATAATCATGACTACCCACCAGATATTACCCANNNNATATTACCCAGTTGCCTTCCATTTATACAAGTGTTCATTTCTAAGATGTGATTACACTAATCATTTGTCTTAGAATGATAAATCTGATTCTCTAAGCTCTTATTATTCGTAAACGAAAGGTCCACTTACCCCGTGTGTGAGTAGAGATTCACAATATTACTATTTAAGAACAGCTTAAATCACTTATGACTTCCAAAATTATGGCATTCAGAGCCTCTAATAGTTACTGATCTGGGGGGG
>VYZV01038149.1:59619-69983 GCA_013401275.1 Pandion haliaetus | reverse complement strand
GGAGAGGGGGGGGGCGTCTGACTGACTTAAAAAATCTACTTTGTTGTTGCCTACTGTACTGTCTGTTTTATAAACTTTAAGAGTTAAACTGTTTTCAGATCTATGGATTTTTAGCTATGCTTTGACAGCATGTGGTGACATGTGAAATTGGCTTTTGTTTGGAAGGGAAGCCAGCTGCCTTTTGAACTAGAAGACTAAAAAGCAGCAGAAAAGTTGGATTTAAAGGCAGTCAGTTGTTGGTGATGGTCTTCACTACAAGGATAGGAAACCAGGTGTGAAGTAGCAGCTTCCTTATGAGAGACTCACGAGGCAGTATCAAAAACTGAAGAGAGACAATAATTTTTTCTTCTTCTTTTCTTATTGCTTTTACAGCTAGTTGGTTATCGTTTTCTTTTCTCTTTTCCCCTTTAACATACCATGAAGTCTCTTCAGGTGAGTGATAAAATAATATTTTCTGCTTCTTTTGTGCACTGCATTATTTATCTCCTTGGAATTTCAGCATAAAAAACTCAATGTCTTCCTGAGAGAAGAGAGGGTACTATTTTCATAATTTGTATTTTATAATGTCTACTGTAATATTTTCTGTATGCAATACCTTTTTATTTATTAAGAACAAATAACAATCATGCATGGCACTGTTTCTCACATGGTATTGATAGAAAAATAAAATATTCTTTCAAAATAACAAAACACTTGTTTTTCCCCCATCGCCTCTTCCCCCTGCCAATGAAGAAGGAAACTCTTACCCAAACTTTTGTTCAGAAACAGGAAACTGAATTCCAAAAAGGTTACGAAACTTACGAAAATATCATCAAAGATGAAAGTTACTCTCAAAATAAGAATTTCAAATCTGAGACAGGTTTTCTGACTCCTTGAAAAGCTTTCTTTTTACCAGGGAACAGTAAGCCCACACCAATCATGGCAAGGGTTTGCCAGGCTGGTATTACCAGACTGCAAAGGAGAAAAGAAACCACTGTGAAATGGCATACAGCAGTTCAGATTTCAGTTCTAATCAATGATATACAATACTGTAGATTTATTGCAAACTATGCACTTCAGGACCATCACCCAGCATGGGAAGCAAATAAAGCTAGCAGTAAGTAGGAAAAAAGAAGCACTAAATAAAATCCTGTTTTCTGAGAAAAATTAGGTTTTACCTATTTATCTGTTACTCTGACACCTTTCTTTCCAAAATGTGCCATGCTTGCCAAACCATGATCAACAGTTTTACTCTGACAGATTCAACACTGTGTTTATTAAAGTTTTGATGCCAGCATTTCTCAGTTCCATACCACCATAAAATATAGTTCAGCTGAAACCCACATAATAGGCTGTATCTTAAGGGGAGGGAAGGGAAAACACGCCATGGAATTCGAACAAACACTTTTCTTCCTTTGTTGAAATGACCATTATGAAATCCCTCTCGCACATATTCAACAGTGGCTTTTTTTAAACATGCATCTTCTGTCTTTATTTATTTTTAGTGTTTTCTCCAGAAGATGTCTGGAAACAGCGCTTATATTAAACACAGATGTCAGGGTGCCAATGCTAGAGGATCTGTCTGTGAATAAATCAAAAACTATAAAGCTCATAAGGTTTGCCACAAAGCTGAGCATAATATTGCAGCAATAAATCTTTATTTGCAAAGTTTACTCTTTTTTTGGACTCATATTCCACTTCTCATTTTGCTTTTAAAACAAAAGAAGAAAAAAAATACAGTATTGTGCATCCACCCAGAAAACAGAGCCAATCCCAGAAGACACTTTTGCTTTGTGGTGTCGATGAATCTGGGACAATGTAACATTCTTACAGCAATGAACAATCACATTTTCTTGATAAATTTCCATAGCTGATATAAAAAGGTAAACAATTCTTGCAGAAGCTTTGTTTCATGGTTAAATCTGCTATGTTGTAAATCCTTTGTGTACAAGGGTTTATAAGATATATGCTTTGTATAATTTTTTTACAGTGCTTAAAAATCCCAGTCAAGATCAAAATTCTCAGTGTCAGATGTTACATAAACAATCATACAAAACAGGTCAGATCCTTACCCTGAAAAACCATAACAGCCTGCTTTTTTTCTTATTCTGTGTACCGATAATATAAAGACAAAGTGAGACATGTATTTATTGAGTACTAAGTATTGACTTATGCCCTGTAAGAATGGTTTAGCAGCTCCCTGACAGCTTAATAAATTCAGAAAAATCTTTGCTTTTTGGGGGGAATAGAAGAAGGAGATCTACTTCTTTGTTCAGAGAACAAACTTCATCTTACTTGAATCCTACATCCAGTTGCTGTGATGTAATTATATTGTTAACATAATGGACATCAGCAGTTAAAAGGCAGAAGGAGGCAGAAGTACTTTTTCATGCTATGTACTGTTAAACTACCAACTGTTGAGCCTTTGATGATGAAGGTATTTTTTGCTATTTCCTTTTATGGTGGAGGAATTGTTTATGAAAAGCACATCTCCNTTTTGTGGGAGGATAGACTACTTGTTTAAAAAAAAAAAAGCTTATTTGGGATCTTTGCCTTCACTGCAGTATTTTAACTAAGGCTAACCCTGAGCCCAATACCCGGTTCATTATAGTACTCCTCCTCTCATTTAAGCTAATGACAAAAAGCCTCCCTGACTTCAGGAAAGTAAGCTTGCATATCACTCAGGCACATAATCCTTTCCTCATTGCACTGAGCCACAGTAGACTTTTGAGTAGCTCATTACAGATACAGGGAGCATTTGTGCTTTAGCATGTTACATGCTGTGCAGGACAGCTAACTCACTGCCACCAGCCCTGCCTGTGAGAAAGTTAAGAATCCTGTTCCCTCTCTTGAGCAATCAATCTTGAAGATTTACTTCAGTCTGATGCAGGGCATATTCTGTAACTATGGAGTCACAGAAATTGTCCAAAGCTGTAGAAAGTGCCCAATTTTTATTTTTCTATGTAAAAATGTCTTTGACTTGGCTTCTGAAGCTCTTTAAGTTCTGTTAGCAGAGTTTTATAAGCAAACACATAACTTTCTCTTTGTTAATTACAAAGAAAAAATGAAATAGAGAAAGCTCCTATATTATAGAAATAGCTGGAAGTTATCCTATCATCTGATACAGTGCTTTTTACTTAAAGCAAGGCAGCCAAATCTTGATTTTGCCTAACGTGGCAGTAAGGGCCTCATTTAAGTCTTTTCTCTTGTGTAGTATGATCCAAAATTAACATGATTTATCATACAGACAGTGTGATTTAGCTACCATTAAGCACTTATCAGACGCATGTAAGTATAGTCACCCTAAGCTCATTTACATAGTTAAATGTAATAACCATGTTCAGCACACAATCAGCACATACTCAGTTACAACGTGTTGGTTATCCCCATTAATTTCTCCCAGATATGAAGGCAACTGCTACAGCAGGTGACAACCCCTTGAGAACAACTGAACCACAGCCTTTCTTTCCACTGCCTGCAGTGGAAACTTTGACAGCTCGCTCACATGTAGCAGACATTTATGTTTTATATAACCAAATTTCATCTGGTTTATTTGGGAGCCAAAACTTACCACATTTACATGCTAGATATGATTTTAAAACAGGTTAGTCCCTCAGCAACTACATGGCAGATGAAGGTGGAAGTGGATATAGAGCTCCATAGGTTGTTTCTAGACTAACACCAGAAGCGTACACAACACATACCACAATTCCTCAACCAGGGAAACAAGAGCCTTAGCCTGCACAAGCCTGGTTATGACCCTTAGGAATATATTTGTTCAGCTAGCCATCATTTCAAGTTTCACTGTTATTTAACAAGTCAAATTAAAGCTATTGAGTTTGTTACATATGCTGCAAGCCAGGCACTACATCAGTCTGAATGGGAGGCAGACTTATACCATGGAGTGCTAAAATATGACCTGAGGAGTGTTAAAAGCAGAAGACAGTTCTAATAAAGTCACTTTAAGCTTCTTAGTCCTGTCATTAAATCAGTACATGTCATAGTTCCTGATGCCTTTACTGAGCAGGTGGACATAGGACAACATATAGAAGTGGAGAATTCTTCACTAGGCTCTGGTATCACAGTTAACATCAAAAAGATCTCTAATTTTAGAGGTACACTTCATCATCCCACATTTTCCTCATTATTGACATTACTGGCATATTGCTGCACCTATAAAAAGTTCTGGTCTTATAAAGGTATCATCCATTTCTATACTGTCTTCCTTGCTTATATCCATTTATGAAAAATATTTTGGTTACTATATAATTTCTTATGAAAAATGAGGAAAATGCACGAATGAATGTTGCATAAATTATATTTCAGCTACTTTTTTGTGCAACCACAGTCTCATAGGTATTACATGCTCCTCATCATATTCCATAATTCTGTTGCTACTCTTCCGACAGTTCACTAGGACATGGTTTAATTTTTTTTTCTTTTTTTTCAGCAACTCTACTGTCAAAGTACTTTCTGAAGGTGAGATTTCAGGTGACAGTTTTGTGTTTTAAACTTCAGTTATCCTCTGAGACTGGAAAAATTAAAGACTATTTTCTTCTGCCCTTCTTTTAAAGTTTTTTGATTAGACAAAAGTTGTTGGGTCATTTTAAATCATAGAATCATAGAATATCTCAAGTTGGAAGGGACCCATAAGGCTCATCAATAGTTATTGCTTTAAAGACTATGGAATTCCCATTTGCTGTTCCATTTGAAAGCCCTGAGAAGGGGATTTTTTTAAGGAAAATATGTAATTGGAAGAAATTACTGTTTTTTTCTCTTGCCTAGAATAATAGATCTATGTATGGAACATGAGGAAGACAATGTACCCCTAAACATGTCCTGTAGAGCTCTGCCATATTTATTTTTATTTTTAAACTTTACTTTCCTCCTTTTTTCCATATCATAAACAACAAGATAAGATCATAATGACACATCATTATTGCTATCATCACCTATTATTTTTTATAGTACTGACTATATTCTTTCTGTGTATCTTTAACCTCCTGTAAATTATCCTCACTACAGTGTAGATATTAATACCATTGAATACTTGTCATTGTGTAGAAAATACAACACAGAAAATATGATGATATAATGATTTTTAAAAAAGAGCTTCTTATCTAAATATCATATTTTTTTTCTTTAAGACCCTTTTGGGTGAAATATTACTTTTATGTACATGGTATTATCTATTCTACTGAAATAGTTTCAGCCAGCTTTTTCAAAAGCAAATTGACTATAGTATTTTTTTTCTACACAGAAATGTATTTTGAGAATTACTAGAGAATATTCAGACATTCATAAATCTTAAAAACAAATCTGAAATCTTCCTTAGTGTTTAAAACATCCAAAGAGAGGTAGTCATTCTCCAAAAAGAGATTGCAACGATGGCAAATCAACCAGTCTTGAGGTTAAATATTGCAGCTCAGAAAGTTGAAAAAGAGGGACCTATTCACTTGAAAATTCAGCAAGCTTGATCTGGAAAGGACCTTGGTTTTCTGCAAGGGTACAGAAGAGATGCAGGTCTTTAGGAGGTCCAAACTCTATTCTTCATTTTGCCTTTACATTTTGCCTTTGCATTGCTGGGTCACGCTGATTAAGCTGCTGCACTCTTCAGTGTGTCTGTGAGTCTTTCTGCCCCCATGGTTTTTTCTTGTAAGTCTGTAAGTCACTTGAGGGCTCGCAGTTCAATTCTCAATACTACAATCAGAACTTTCACGTAGTGCTATGGTAAAATATGTCACAAAATCTCAGTTCCAGGGCTTCAGGCACACTCTCTTGCTAAAGGGCTACCTGCCTGTGGCTCGAGGCTGGACACTGTTGCAGCTGTGTCAGTCCCTGGCCACCTACCTCGCCAGCCCTCATCCTCACCCCAATCCATGGGCTGGATCCTGGCCAGACCTTGGTCCTCCCCACTACTGCAGCTTTGCCAGGGATCTGCAGGGCTCTGGGCTGGCCCAGGTCACCTTCCCCATCCCAGCCCTACTCCTTTGCTGGGTGCTGTGTGACAAGGCTTGCTTGGGGAGGGCATGGTCCTGCTGGACCTATGGTTGCTCTTGGCCCCAGGCTCCCTCCCACAAGGCAGGCATTGCTTGCCATGCTCTGACACGCTTGGGTTTTTTTCAATCTCATCTTTACATAGAACTAGATTTCAAGTTACTTTTGACAGCTTAAAAAGAAGCAATGAGAAAGAACAGCAATGAGAAAGACAATGGAAAATAATGTTTTAATAAGTGGTGAACCTTGAATCAGTGGTTGATTAGTCATGTTACATTTTCCATTATCACTTATGTTATGACTTTAAATAAGGTATATATCTGTGCTGCACTGTCGATACTGAAACATTAATGGAAATATGTCCCCTCTAGTCCAGTGAATATTAAAAACAGAACTAAAAAATATTGTTCACTGTCATCTTTCCAGCCACAAAGGAAGCATGATGGCCAAACCAGGGTGCTGTCATTTTCAGACCACAGACGGTTGAAGAGTTATTGACCTAATGTTTTTGATTCTGTATTTGCTGCTGGCTTTTTTTTTTTGTAATCCATATTTTTATTATTATCATCATTATTACAGGGACAGAAAAAGTAAGAGGTACACAAAGATTCTGATAGTGCTGGAAATGATTTCTCAGTCCCTAATGTTGACAAAATCACAATGTCTAAAAACACAAGATTGGAAGAAATACCTCAGCAACTGAGTCCCATCCTCTGTCATCACGGGGTGAAGCATTTAAGCTGTAAAGGTCCTCAGAGCCTCTGGTCTGTGTGCAGCTGCCCCACATACCGCTGAGTACAGGCCACATCCACAAACTAAAAAATTCATTGTAATATGCCAAAAAAAGAGGAAAGGCAAGCCCAAAGATTTTTTCCAACAACAACAGGGGATTTAATTGAAAATTCTGGATGATCTGAAGATGTGGACTACACTTCTGGAAAAAAAGGAGAAAAAATCCAGGCTCCAATGTTACCACTTAAGAAGAGCAAGGATTTCTCTAACTGCAGACAGTTTCCCGTGTTTCAGAGGAGGGTAAAACACATATATGAAATATTGCTGGGATAGGTATTAAAATTAGAAAGAGATTCCTGAATAAGCCAGATTATTTGTGAAAGTTATGAAGTATGTGACTGATATAGTAAAGGTAATAGTACAATCATATACCATCAGGAAAAAGCAATTATATGGTCTTTCAAATTCTTGTGGGAAGACCAATGACATATTGCTTTGGCTTCCTACTCAGGGCCACCCTTATATACACTTACAGTCTCTTTTGCCTGTGACTATAACTACTATCATCTTTAAAAGAGTGAGAAAATTAAATAAAATATTTAGACACTGCAAGAATGTGTAGTAAAAGTGAGTTTTGTTTTATGCATAATTTTACAGCTGAAAAAATAACTACAGCAGTTGAAATTGGTTATTATAAACACTTTGAAGAACACAGTTTTTTTCTGTAAAACAAAAAGATAAGTTGCTGTGTATCTAAACACAGAGTTGTAGATTTACTTTTAGTAATGCTATGTTAAGTTAATATTTTAAAATTTTAGTACATCAGAGTGTAAGAAAAAAACCCTCCTTATCTTCACTTTCCGCAAAGGAAAATGATGCAGAGAACAACCAACTGGCTTCTCCAAAGCCATGCAAGGAATTAAAACAGAGTGCCAGAAGGTGTTTGAGCAGAATATAGTCTTCCTTTTTCTTCCATTCTACTATAGAAAATAGATGCAGGTTTTTTTGTTCCCCTAGATATTTATCGTGTACAGAAGGAATTATGAACATTGCAATTTGTATGTTCTTTTCAATAGACAGTGGAAGAAAAGCAGTCCTCCAAACCATAATGACAATGATGATAACTGCAGTTAAGGATTCAAGTGGTCAGCATCATCTTTGCCTATGGCATGATCCACAGTGGCTTTTCAGGTGACAATAGCTACCATTAAGGATTCCAAATCATGGAGAAATGAATTTTTCATGTCCTTACCAGTGACTCAGTTTCCTTCCTGGTTTGCCATAAGCCTTACTCTCCAAATCATTCACGCTAGAGACGTGTCATTGCACTTCAGCCCAGATTTGCAATGAATCAACTGTGTCCTTTCACAGTGAAACCCAGGCACGGCAGAGTCAACCCTGCGCAGCAGCAGCTACGTTCTGCAAATGCTGCGTTGTACAAGCTGATAACCACCTCTCAGCGAGGAGACATGCTGTGCTCTCAGAAGGGGATAATAGGGACACTTGCTATGGGTCTCAAATCATAGTCAAACAGACAGCTTGTATTACCAGCCCTTGATGAATCCTGCTCTTACATCAGTGGAATACATTTATGTTCTAAGTTAAAGTAAATCAAAAGTCCTTCTGCCTGCGTTCTGAGCCAAAAGTATGGAGCTTGCACTGGGGTCCCACTAATAAATCTGAATTCCAGTTGAATTAATTAGTTCATTTTCAGTACAGTGTTACATGGTTCTTTTTAATCTTAAAGAATGGGCAATGCAAGAGACAAGAATGAACTCCTATATATGGCAATATATAGTGACAATGCATCCTTACACCCATGGACTACTTCAATTAAATCCCCTCAAAAGGATGTAATTTTCTTTATAAAAAGTGAGTAACTTGCAAAATCATAAACTGTCTTTTTAAATTTGTATTTTTAAATTATTTTCCAGCTTGGTCTTTTCAGAGTGTTCCTAGTTAATAAAACAACTGGTCTTCCAAGGCCACCCAGGAAGAGCACCTAAAGCAAATTACTACTTAATTGAAAACAAACCTACAGTTCAACACAGTGTAAAGTTAAGAACCCCTATATTCAATAAAGCTGGAAAGCTATACATGTTACAGTATTTTCACTAAACTCATTACCTAGGAATTAACCTCCCAGCAGTACTTTCTTGATACAATCTGGCAGGTTTGCTTTTCACTTTCCATTTTCATAATTTGATCTGAGTTTCTGGACAACTTCAAGGCTCCCAGAATAGGTTTGCCCAGTCTAGTAGCCTTATTTGCTGTAAGCAAGTTTCTTTATGGTGGTAATTTTGGACATCATAATCTCCTGGAAGCACAGAAGAGCAAAATCAAAGGCTTCTCTTTGAAGAGTTGGTTTGTCAAAGTGCTATATTCCAAACAGTTAGTACTTTTATCATGTCAAAGATTTATTCCATGAACAAGGCAAATTGCAGTTATCCCTTGACATGGTGTCATGATTTGCAGCTCTGATCTGCGTTATTGATTAATCCCCAACAGCTAGTATGAGAATTTGCTGTTGCGCACATGAGAGAAAGGAAAAAAAATATAGGTCAAAGTATAACTCGCCCTTTGGAATCAAGTTTTAAACACTTCTCCTAGTGTTTTCGACATCAATGTTTTATTATCTTTATCAGAATGAAATGTCCTACTTCCAGATGCAGTCACACACAGTAAGGTGACAAACATCTTTCAGCAGTTCTCAAAAGAAATGCTACTATCAATTGGAAAGATACAGTTAAGACCTCATTTTCTGACTACTTTAATAAAGTCAGTGTAAATAAGAAAGTAAAACCACATGAAAAAATACTGAAAGAAAACAACTAGATAATAACTTATAATTAGATCATGTTTGAATCTGGAGTAGAAACCTCTACTACACAGAGAAAAAACAAAGATGTAAGTATGTCTTTTCTTACTTGTGTATAAAGGATCAGTTTCCTCTTATTGTTTCCTCTTTTTATTTGTTTTAAATATGTTATTATTGTGGTTCTTCTTGTCACATCTAGAAGACTGCTGTGTCATAACTTATAAAACTGTATTTTTGTTAGTCTTATCTGTTAGCCATATATTTGGAAGGCTAGGAGGATGTAGCTTTCTGCTTTTGCAGATTAGCTCTGCCCAGCCCTGCTAACATTCACTGTAAGGCTGTCTCCTCATTCTTTCTTACTGCGCTACAGTCCATAAACCAGAAATTGTGTATGTTCTGGTAGTACATTCTATAGTACTCTACCTCCTTGTCTCTAACTTTGAAAAGTCATAGAAACAAAGTGCTTTATAATAAGTCAGCCTATTTATACAGATGTTGCTGGTTTATTTTAAGGCAAAGAGAAATAGGTGTAAGATTTGTTTCAGAGATAATAATTTATTGCCATGGAGGGTTTTATGCCACGGAGGGATTTATGCCACGGAGGGATTTATGCCACTATGGTCTTACTCTTCACGGTTGGTTTCTGCTTTGAGTTCCTCAGGTGGAAGTTCAAATGCAAGCTGAGATGACTATGTGGAATTGATCTGGAACTAGCAAACCATTGACTCCATAGTTGAAGATTTAATCCAGAACCTGACCTGTTGTACTTTTTGTGTTGTGGTAGACAGAGAATAGCTAATGCCTTGTGTCGGACAGCTACCTAATCTATTTAGCCTGT
>VYZV01038149.1:34567-55902 GCA_013401275.1 Pandion haliaetus | reverse complement strand
CGGGTCCGACATTTTGGCGCGCGGGTCCGACATTTTGGGGCAGCGAATTCTTCCAGCAACTTCTTAAAGGGGCCGCCTCTGCAGCCCCCCTCCCCTGCCACCATGGAAAACCGCGCCACACAAACCCATAACACAGGTGCAGGTAGGTATTTCAGGTCTTACATCCATTATTTCTGAAACAAAATTAAACAAAATTAAGACTAAACTCATTCACCCATAAAAAAAATCTCTAGTATCAGAATGACCTATGGAGTGGGAGAGGTTAAAAAAAAGAGAGAAAGCAAATTAAAATAAAATTTATCTAAACCTTCTGTCTCTTATGTCAAGAGAAGCTTAAATAAAAAAAAAAAATTAAAAATTGGACTCTCAACTCCCTGAAACAACTATCTAAATAATACACTTGGAGTATTTTATTCTGAAAGGAGGAAAACTTCGATGGCCAATTTTTTTCTAAACAGTGGAATAATGTACTTAGAGAGTTCACTTTGGAAAATCTGTATAATTCATCATGCATGTCATCATCATAATGCTGGATTTGTTGTATTCCCTCTTGATGATATTATTAATAGGATTTTCAGCTATTTAGTTAGATAAAATGTTTTAACATGTGATTTATTTTTACTTTACTGTTGCATTATGCATTATTGATAATAGACTCCTGCAACTTTTATGCCTTATAGTTCCTCATAACCAGCCAAAAAAGAACCCATTTCCTTTATTTCCCTACCAACACTAAAATCCTTTGTATGTATTACATCAAATTTTCAGAAGCAACTGCAATAGAGTCTTTAGGGAAGTTAAGAAAAACAGTATTTCCAAAACTTTACATGCTTGTTGGAGTCACTTAACAGGAAACACAGTGGTCCTCAAAAACATGAAAAACGTAACTTCTGCTTATGATTTTATTAAACAGACTAATAAAATACAATGATTTATTTTGCTTAAGTTATGTGTACGTGTTGCATTTTTTCTAACTACAGCCAAGAACTGTTTTACAGGTTACATAATATGAAAGTTCAATAATTAATCTAATTCAAATTAAACTGTGGAAGAAAAGTCTACATATATGTATAAAATATTATAAAACTACCTTTACAAGAAAAAAATTTCACTTGTAGCAAAGTTGCCCATTTTTTATGCTGGATATAAAGGAAAAAAACAAAAACCAGTGGATTTAATTAAATAAATGCACAGACTACTTATCTCAGGAACAATAACTTGCACACTGTAGGTTATATTTCTTCTCTGTGGGAGGAGTGCAGACAAGCATCCCCATGTACTGTAGCTCACCTTCACACAAGTATGAAAACTGAGGGGATTTCCCCTTACCTGAAAACTTCAGCACTGGGGATATAGGGCTGTACCGGTAACTGAAGGAAGAATTCACCTCATGCAGCTTTAGACATCTAAAAATCTTTGGTCTCTAGTCTACACATCCATTGTCAGTTTGTTCTGCTAGAGGCCATGCAAGGAGAGAGGCATCTTGTGAGGATGGTTCTTCTCACTTATTTTAAGATGGGTTGACTCCAGTTGACCCCACCTATGAAGGTGCCTGGTGTCTCCCTATTAACTATTGCGGGATCCTACTTCTACCATATACAAATCCAAAGTGAATAAAATGCCACTATAGTAGCCGAACCTTGCTTGAGGAAGCTGAACCTTCCTTGTGGAAGGTGCTCCCCTAAATTAACTTCCAATCCAATTAATCAACCACCTAGACTCTCCGTAAACAGTTGTCAGACTACAAGGGTTTAAATTTTCCCTGTCCTGCCATGGGAAAAGGTCAATTATCCTCACTGGTGAGGGTATAAATCCTGCAGCCCCAGAAAAAAATTCCAGGAGTAATGCAAAATATTCAGCAAGGTCCTACTGTGTCAGTCAGGGTCAAAACCATCTGACACAAAATACTCAGGGTGCTATGGCTTCATTATCCTTCATGCTTTAATTTATGAAGTCTGCAACTACGCATTTCATTATTCCAGATAAAGCTATTACACGTCCAAGTCTCAAAACGAAAATAACTGTGTATATAAACACATGTATTTTATGAATTAAAGTATATTCATTTACATATCCATATATAGCCATATATATATACATACATATACACACACACTTACAGATACATACACACACGCATATTTATAGTGTAGAGTATTTACAGGTGAATATTTTTATGTCTTTTCCTACATAAATCCCTGTGCATTGGAGATGAGCATGTGACCAAATACTCTGTGCAGATCCTTCTTTTCCACAGGTAAAAGAATAACTCAGACCTAAAGATGTTTGTTTCTTATTCTGTCGAAATTTAGGTGAGAAATAGCTTCCTTTTCCTTGCAGTTGTTTGTAAAGCTCTTCTTCCTGAATTACTCTTGCTTTTATGCAATAACAGTACTAAAAAATTGCTAAAGAAGAAAGCAATACATAAAGTGATTTTTTTTCTTCATTTGATTACTGTTGACAATTACACAATTACTTTTCAGAGACATTTTTTCAAATAATTTTTAAAGGTAGTTTTCTTTTTTCCTTAAAACTTCACCTGACTTTTACTTCCAAACTTATTCTGTTATTTAACTAAACACATGACTGAAAAAATGTTTTGCTATTTCCAAAGTGCACATTTTTTGGTGACACTCATTCTACTGACAGGAACTAAGTGGGGGGACCATCCTGTAACTACGAACCTTTATTCAGCCCCATAACTTTAACTTGCAACTACTCAGGAATAAGCTGTCAAACTAAGACCAGACAGTTTGGGCCGTACAAAACTGGAGAGGAGAGAGGCCAAGGATGGGGCCTCTCTACATTGGTAGGCAGGAGGAGACTTTTACTACACCATGTATTTGTGATGCAGCGTCCAGGAAAGCAGGCAGTGGCAAAAGACTGGGGAGGTTGCCGGAAGAATTTTGACACAGCCTGTTTGTGAATCAGCTGTGTCTTGCATAGTTGCTTTTGTGAAGGTGGGCCAAACCACCTCCAGCCCAAGTCTATACACACCCTTGAATGACAAAATAAAGGATAATGCTGTTCCCTATGCATGTCTGAAGACCCTGTGGTCTGGTGACTCCCTCACAAAGGAGTCTGGCACTTACAATTTTGTGCCCTAGGTGGATTGAAAGAGAGTTGTTTGTTTATTTATTTTGGGGATCAAATCCTTATAAAGAAATTGTAAGCTAAACACTGAGATAAACCACAGGCAGAGGTAGTTGTTTAGAGTAACATCGGCACAGGCATATGTCAGAAGGGCTTAAAAAAAGTTTATTTCAGCATTTCATTTAGACTAATAATGCCAGAAAAGGGACAGTAATAAATAGATACAATATGGATTTCGGAGACCATCAGTTCAAGAGAGCTCTCAGACTGAGAATCTAAACATATTTAGGTCAAGGTTGGATTATAAATTCAGAAACTTCTTCTTAATAGAGTATTTCCCTATTGATTCCTTTCCTTCTGACTCCTACTGAGTCTGCATCTGTTCCTTCTCTAAGTAGACAGAACATGGAATAGAGGCAAATATGATGCAGTTTGTTGATTAAATTCTTGGCTGTGTTTATCTGTTGGAAGCCTCACCATCAGGCAGTCAATTTAATCAAACAATAATCTTTAGTCAATGGTGATCTTTTATAAAAAATATATCCATGGTGCCTGCTGCGTCCTGTATTTATTGAAAATGTATCTCTTCATGGGTTTTAATGCAGTTGTCTAAAAATTATAATCAAGAGGATTATTTGTAATAACAGGCACTACCACATGTTACTTTTTTGTCCTGTCCCAAAACAATATAGCTCTTCTTTGGGAAAAGTTAACATCCCTCTGGTATGGGCCAGAATATTCTTCATTACATTTCTGACATTCCCCATGGCTATGCAAAAGCATGAACAAATCAGCTCCTTTGCGAGTTCAGTATTTTATTCTGAGCATTGAGGTTTTTTAGTTGAGCCAACCTAAATCTCTTGGTTTGGACTCTGCGGTACCCATGATTAAATGGGGAGAGGGCAGGGGAATTTCTGTCGTTCCTTTTCCATTGAGAACTTCTCTAATCTGAAATAACACAGTATTTTAGCTTTCATAAAAAGTGTAGGCAAGCTGATGTTAAAAAAGTGTGAAAAATTATAGCTGTTAGTATACTCACATTAGAGGTAAACAAACTGGTTTCCCACAGTAGCGACAATAAGAGCTAGGGATGAGTGTGAATTAAAAGACAGGTGTATCATTTTTCTCAGGCACTTTTGTTTTTATTGTTATTCTGAGGGCTCTCATCCTCTGGAAGGTCCTTCACCTTCTCCCCAGAAGCCACTACCCATAGTGAAAGACTGGCTGATTTTCACCTTCCTGAGACTGAACAGGGCAAACCCAAACTTTCAGCTATCTCACTTTGCCCCAGGACAGGCAGCCCAGGACATAAGGCTGCCTAGTCCTTTCTTGAAAACCCCTCAGCAATGAGGCTCCACAATGTGCCCCAGGCAACCTATTCTAATATTTCACTAGCTGTTAGGTGTTTTTGCTAATAGGCACCTTTAGCTATATTTACTATAATTCAGCCGGTTGCTTTTTGTCCTACCCACACTGATATAGAGAGCAACTGCTCAATTGTTCAACACATCTTGTACCTCAACACCACTGTCACATCGCACAATGGTTTCTTCATCTTTAATTTAAACATTCCTGTTGCATTCAGTCCTTCCTGTAGGTCAGGTTTTCTAGACCTCTCAGAAGTCTCTCCAGTAGTTTCAGACTGTTCTTGAAGGGCTGCCAAAAGCCAGAGAAATACTCAGCTGAAGTCTTGTCAGTGCAGAGCAGAGCAGAAAGATCATTTGTCTGTATACCTGCACTTTTCACAGCAGCATGACATTAGTGACTCATGTTGTTCTTGTGATCCACCGTAACCTGTAGGTCTTTTTCTAAAGGACTGACATCGGTATAGTTCAATTTTTAGACCTGATTTTTTTTTCCAGTGTAAGTGATTATACATGCCTGAGTGCAGAGCAATGTATTCTCCGTACTGAATTATTTCACACCCATTTGCCAAGATCATGTTAAACTCTGTGTACACATTCCTGGCAGTCCTCCCAACCTTGGTATGATCTCCAGATTTAATAACAACATTTTGTATCAGCCAGATATGAATAAATTTATTAAGTAGACCTGGACCAGGACAAGTCCTGAAGAAACCAGGTTGGTATGCCCTTCAATATGACGGTGAAAACATGTTCTCTGAACATCCTTTTTCTCTATCCACAAGGATTCTTGTACTGTGAGAGAATAAATCTGATGGTTTCAACCTTTGCTTTTCTTCCACTCAGGCCCCCAAAAAGCTGCTACTAGGCATCTGATTTCACTAGGCTATCCACTAAGCTACCTCAGGTAATTGGTATTCCCAATAACGTTCATGTCAGAATACAATTTTCCAAACATTTAAAACTGGGGCTTTTTTAACCATACTACAATATTTAATTCCAAAACACACAGAAAAATATTCTTGTTTTGGAAGTTGCTTTACAGAATAGGAAATAAATATAATTTCCCTTTTTCTTATGAACAGTAAAAAAGATTAGATTCACCTACTTTATTTCTTCCTTTTGTGTCTATGCAAGTGATACTTATGATGGGTACTAAGATTGTGCTAATACCAGCAGACAGCAGATCTACAGAGACTATAGGTCGTAAATAAGACATGGACTGAATTGTAAAAAGTGTAGAAAATGCACAGCAGTAAACCTGTTATTCTTGACAAAAGATGTTCAGGGAAAATTGCTGCAAAATATACTTCATTAAGTTCCAAATGGTATTTGCAGCTTCATATTATATAAGAAGAATTTTTTAAGCCATAAAAAATGGTTTTGCATGCCTGACTCTGTGTTCATTCATTTTGTACACATGCTTAAGTGGAAGTACAAGTGTCCTGATTGAATGCCTTCATCACCTCTTTTCCTCTACCTGTAGAAATATGTCTTTGCAAAACTCAAAGACAGAACAGAAATAAACCAGCATACTAAATGCTTACTAGGAGTAAGGAAAACAAATATATCTGAAGTAGAAGAATGCATATTCAAAAGCTAGGAATTTTGACAACCATTATTTAGTTTAAATTTTTCTTCATTTACAAGAGCTGTTGTAGGGCCATGGAACTGTAGCATAAACAAAGAATCCCTTAGATAAACTTAAAAAAGTTCTATTTTCATACTGAAGATTTAATATGTTATATCAGTGCAGATAATAGTAGAATCATAAAATAATTTAGGTTGCTTTGAATGTTATCCAGGTCAACCTGCTAATCAAGAGGTAAGAGGCAGACCAGGTTGCTCAGGATATTGTCCAGTCAAATTTTTGAAGTTTTCAGGGATGGAGAACCCACAATCTGTCTGGAAATCTGTCGCAGGGTTGGACCAACCTCGCTCTGAAGATTTTTTTCTTATTTCTAATCCCAGTTCATCTTACTGCAGTTTGTGTCCATTGTCTCCTGTACTTTCGCTTGTGCACATTCAAGAAGTGTCTTGCTCTATCTTCCTTATAACTACCAACTAGGTTGTTGAAGACATCAACAGGAAGGATTCCCCCCTGCACCCTTGAGCCTTCTCCCAGTTTCTCCTTCTTCATTGTGCAACTTCTCCCCCTACACCATTTCAGCCTGGTGTTTCAAAGGATTGCTGGCTTTTTTCTTGATCCCAGTGAAGCAAAAGGGAGTCAGCAAAACTCTGCTTTTGCAGAATCATGGCCATAAACCAGAGAACCATTTCAGAGGAGACACTTAATGAGGCATTAATAAATATTCTGGGACAGGTTTTCTAGTTTTCTTGCATCTAACAGCTTATACTGGCAGCTGTGTGAGGCTTTGCAACTCAGGAACAAGAGTGGGTGTCTCAAAACCTAGCTCCATGTGCCTGTTTTGCAGACTTGGGAAAGGCGCATTCTCCAGTATGCTGAGGGCTTAATCTGTTCCTAGTTCAGTACAATGTATGGAAGGGATTGCTGGCCTAATACGGGGTGGGGGAGGGTCCTTTAAAACTAAACTATACTTCATAGACGTCACTGTATTTCAGCAACCTGTAGGACCATTGACACCTGCTTAAAAAGACCCCAAATTCCATCTAGAGCACATTTTCAAAGCTGTTCAGGCATTCAGAGATGCATGTTTAATTTTCTAGGCTTTACTAAGCTGCCTACAGTCTTTGAAGAATATGAAATGTTAGTAGGTACCCGGTATCTGATTATTTAGGCAATTACATGCTTTGGTGCCAGTTCCATATGGCCTTAATTCTATTAGTACTGCTTGATGACAAGAAGTACATGAAGTATCAGATCTAAATAGCACCATAATAGTTTACATCCAAGATCATTTTATTTTCTTTTATTTTTTAAAAAATACATTAGTTCCTTTTTTTGGTGTTGACAGTATTCATGAGAAAAATAGTTTCAGGGCTTTACATCTAAAGGAAATGTTATTTTTCCAAAACAAGGATGACTTTATATTAGGTATATGTCCAGTTGCTGAAAGAAAATGTGTTTAATGGCTGCTATTTGGCATTCCTGATTGAAAATGAGTATTTTCTTTATGAGTTACCTGTAAGTAGTCACATTTCACTGCCCTGTTGATCTAGTGAGTAAATCTATCTTATGCAAAGCTGGAAAACCTTCAATTCACACATCTGATCTTATTTCACTAATTGAGTGACCCTTTTCCCTCTCATATGACAACTTCTGGCTTCAAGCTAACATTGTGCTGCTTTCTCAAAGCCTTTTTCACATTCCTACTGAATGGCCTGTAGGTGTGTGATTCCCATTATAGTCTGGTAATGTATAGCAAGTACATGAAAAAAAATTCTTCAGAAAGCCAGTGTTGAGCTGTTACATTCTGTGACTAGCAGTAATGAAATGCAGGTGCATATATTTTTTTCCTTTTTTTTTTTCCTCATTTGAATACATTTTAGAGAATTATAAAGGACCTTCCTCTGAATGTTCAGGAATAATATTAACAATTTCATTTCCCTTCAGTCTGAGCTCTAGGAACAGTTCCTAGCTGGTTTGGTATATCTGTAAAATGCTGTTGCATGGGTCAAAACTGGAATGGCTGGAGGAAGATTTCAACCTGTCTAGCTGAATTTGCATTAAAGAGCTATCTGGTGTCCTGAGGGCTTTTGTTTGTTTGTTTGCCTTTTTTGGGCCTTTTTCTCATTTGGGAATATAATAAGTTTGATATTGGAAAGAAAGATAAAGTTACCCAAACGTCTGATTATGCTGAGCTTGAGAGAAGTGAGATAAGTGGGAGCTGTCTTCTGAATCTATCACTTGGATTCAGTATTATATGACCATATCCTGATGGGTTCCACAGACACATGCAAAGGAGGCAACCCAGAATCAATCCAACCTTGCTTTGTCCTGGAGCAGAGTTTTGAATCCTGATATCTCACTTAACAATGTATTCGTCTATCTATAATACCTCTCCTCCACACTTGGAGTGCCTTCCTTCCAATATTTCATATTGAAACTATTTCATTTTGCATTGCAAATGGCATGACAGGTGGAACTTGATCTCAAGCCTCCCAGCTTAGTGCCCACCAGACTGAAAAATCATTCTCCTACATGGCCTGGCATATTCACTGCAAACTGTCCCATTCACTTTTGCTGAAATTTTTTGTTTCCGTAACTGCAGTAGTGAAGCTATAATGCCTAGCATTTGTGAGTTCATACCACATAGCTCCAGCTTAGCATTGGGCCAAGATTAGAGAGTATCATGAAGCCTTTTGAAAGTTTTCCCAATAAAACTGTAATTTTTAAAATTTTATTAGTTAAAAGATATTGGATCATTCTTCATGTATTATTAAAAGTTATAATTTTGTTGGAGAAGTAGTTGTTCGACAACAATTACAACAATGTGAGTTACTGTCAATTATGAAAAAAAAGGTTTAGGTTTACCTATGTGTCGTGGTTTTGGTTTCAGCCCAGCCAGTAACAAAGCACCACGCAGCAGCTCACTCACTCCCCACCCCTCCCCTGGACACGTTGGGATGAGGAGAAAATATAAAGGCAGGCTCGTGGGTCGAGACAAGGACTGGGAGGGATCACTCCCCACTTATGGTCACGGGCAAAAGACAGTCTCAACTTGGGGAAGAAACAAAATCCATTTAATTTACTATAAATCAAATCAAAACAGGGATATTAGGAAGTAAAACCAAACCTCAGAACACCTTCCCTCCACCCCTCCCTCCTGCCTGGCTCAGTCCCACTCCCTCAGGGTCAGGTCGCCGCACCTTGTCTCTGTCGCTCCTTCCTCCTCAGGGGGAGGATTCCTCACTCGTCCCCTGCTCCACCGTGGGGTCCCTCCCATGGGAGACAGTCCTTCGCCAACTTCTCCAACGTGGGTCCTTTCCGCGGGCTGCAGTTCCTCACAAACATCCCTGGCGTGGGTCCCTCCCACAGGGTGCAGTCCTTCAGCCACACACTGCTCTAGCGCAGGCTTTCCCATGGAGTCACGGCCATCTTCCAGGGCTTATGCTCCCCCGCTCCCCACCCTGGGCTGCAGGGGGACAGCCTGCCGTCTCTCCACAGGCTGCAGGGCCATCAGCCTCCTCAGGCGCCCCTCCTCCCTCTCCTTCTTCACTGACCTCGGGATCTGCAGAGGGGTTCCTCTCACATTCCAATCCCCCCACTACTCCCTGCAGGTTCCCCTTCTTCAATCTGTTCTCCCAGAGGCGCTCCCACCGTCACTGATGGGCTCGGCCTGGGCCAGAGGCGGCTCCGACTTGGAGCCGCGGGAGCTTCCAGCAGCTTCTCACTGGAGCGACCTCTGCAGCCCCATCCCCCGCTACCAAAAAAAAAAAAACCCGCACCATGCAAACCCATAACAGTATGTATAAATGCAATCAAAACCTTCCATACTTCATCAGGTTGCTATTTATGGCCTAATCTTGCACTAGATCAAAAGTGCAAGTGTGTCTGAATGAAACTAAATTGTGAACCAGCTCTGTCTTGGAATTTGATACAGATCATGTTTTAACACTTTGTAATTATTTTATTGCATTCAAAATAAGTAGTTGCCAGAGCAAAGAAACTATTTTAAGGAACTAAACAAAGCAATAAAATATAATAGGTAAATTCCATTGTTTGAGGCTTGCACTTTTTCAAGTTCCATTTCTGTAAAGTGAAAAATGTGATTAATTTTAATTTTAATTTAAAATATGGAAGTTTGACAGACTATTACATGTCCTTTTAATAAATTATAAGGACCTTATTTTTGTGTGAGTTCAAGATTCTTGCTTTCAATTTATTGTGGTATATAGCTTCAGGTTTGATAGCCTGAGCTGGTGTTCTTGCAGCTTTTTATGTCACTTGATGATATTTTGGGTTTTTTTAAAAGAACAAATTTTGTCATACAAAAAATAAAACAGTAACGTAATCTTGTCCTCTAAAATATATCTTTGTATTTCTTCCATAAATTGCTCTCTCTCGTCCATTATAAAAAACACAATTAAGTTGTATAGCTTAGATTCAGGAGTGATTCAATAGGTATATGTCATTTATGAAGCTTCTCCTTTTTTTTTATGTTGACATTGCTGATACAAGGTTTCAATACTTATGACACAGGAAAACTGAAAACTTCATTTGCAATGTTACCATTAAGAAGAAAAAAAATCTGAAAAAGTTAGAAAAATATTCCCATACTCTTGGTGGTAACTCATGGAAGAAATATCCTTGTGAAGGAAACTAAGAAAACAGCATGCAATTGCATGTTATACAGGTTTTAACTTGAGAGCAAACCCAAGGATATTAGAACTGACAATACCTTTATCTAAAAGCAAATTTTAGACAAATGATGTTTTGTTGTTCTTGTGCTTTCTCTACCTTTTGAATCAAGCACTGCTTTGGAAGACTTAAACTCTTGAAGTAAGCCATACAGATAAGCAAGTGAAGAAGAAGATGACTAAGTATCAAAATACCGTTATGAAAATTTTACTCCTGTTTTATGGTTATTGTTGTCTGTAATAATATTTTAATTCTTTATCTATTTCTTCTGGTTTGATATGTTGCAGCTCTTTTTTAAAATTTTAGATTAACAGCAGAGAGAGAAGCTGATACAAATATAGAATTTAAATGTCTTTGCACAAAATTAACTCTGTCTAAACTGATGAATTAACTATAATACTCAATTATGGCTTAGTTAACTGTTAACAATACAAAAGAGTGTGACAGATAAAGGTAATTTACAACAAAGCAAGTGTTATGCTAAAAAAGTTCTCAACATAACAACAACGACAAAAAGCACTCCCTTCCCTCCGAAAATAGAGAAGGTACTATTACATTTCAGTTTCCTGAAAAATTAAAACAAACTTTCATCTTGTTGGGGGTCCTGAGAATCAGCTGAGCTCAGACATTACATTTTAGAAGATTGTTAAAAGTTCTGCTAAAGTCCTATTACAACATTGTGCCTTTCACATTGGTACGCATCTGCTTCTATTTCTCTTGTACTTCAAGGAAGATAATTTCCATGAAATCTTCATGTGGTTAAATGCAACAAATCTTTCCGTTGTCAAACCACAGCAAAACTCTGTCAAGTATTGCTCCAGTTTATTGAATTAGAATGTTTGAAGCAAACTTCCTCTGGAGCTTATAGAGGCTGGCAATGGACTGACTGAATAGGAAAAATCAACTAGACAGTTGACAGAGCAGACAAGGCAAAAGTTGGAGGAAAAAAACCATAAGTTCTGACCATATATATATTTCAGCTACCCCCAAAGGATGGGTGTGTGCCAGGCTATCAGAACAGTCTGGGAATAAGCATACTGTTCATGTTGCTTAAAGGAATCCACAAACACTTACTGATATATCTGAAAACCAGTCTCATTGCTTGTTTTGTATTCTGATCAAGGTTGTTAATAAGTTTCTCATTGTGGTAGCACATTTTCCTACAGTGGTAATGTTGGTTAACTGTTAAATGCCCACCCAGCTGCTTACTCATTCCCCTCTTCAGCAGGATGGGGGAAGGAAAATGCAAAAAACCCCCAAGAATAAGAAAGCTAGTGGGTTGAGATAAAGACAGGGACATTGCTTACCAGTTACCATCAAGGGCAAAGCAGATTTGACTTGGGGAAAAATGAATTTAATTTACTGTCAACTAAAATATATTTGGTTAGTGAGAAACAAAGACAAACATTAAACCACCACCTTTCCTCCCCTGTCTCCAGAGTCCACCTCACTCCTTCACTCCAGACATATCTACCCAGCCCCAGAGGTGCAGGGAGGGCTGGCGAAGGGAGAGGGCTCATCTGCATCCTGCAGTGTGTCCATTGTGGAGCCAACTGGGTCCAGCCTGCGGCAGCCCCTGGTCTCTTCTCACAGAGGCCATGCTTGCAGCCCCACCCTGCTGACAACACATTGACACCTGCACCCAATATAGTCATTGATTTTTACTTTATATCATATTCTATTTTATACTATTTCACTTTCTTTCCAGAAAGTTTTTTGTTATAGTAAGTATTACGCCATAAACACAAAAAAAATTGTGAAGATGACTATGGTTTATTCCTAGAAAAATAATAATTTTAAGACCTTGGAAGAAAAATACTTCTAGTCATGTCAGTGTAATTATTCATATAATATACAAATATTTGCACATCAGAATAAATCCCTTTTCAATAATGTCAGTAATGTACATTCCAACTCCTGAAGACTAAAACCAGAACTGTTACACTAAAATGCAAATATATCTGCATTGCCACTGTGAAAAGTAAAAGCTTTGTGTGTATGTATGCATTTACGCACACAAAAACATTGAGTTAGTTAAAAGGGGTTTTCTTTTAGTGATTTCACAAAGTGGTGTTTCAGAGTTTTAATAATATTTTGGTTTAAGCTTTGGATGAACGTTTAAGGATGAGTTTGTGTTTTTTCACACTAGTTCACCTGCCATCTCAAGTCACTGTCTACAAGCTTGGGACTAAAACGGTCTATTGAGTAATCTTCCCTGGTTCTCTTGTCTTATTTAATTTCTTATGCTCAATGGATTTCATTTGATTTTAGGGTTGACTGCCAGTGCTCTATCATTTTAGCTGTTCAAGGGAATACCTCAAGAAAAATGTTGAAAAGGTCATTTCCATAGTTTCCCTGCAATCATATTGCCCTGCATGATAAAGTCTCAAACACTAAATCTGGACTTGCTAGTAACTCTTTTCCTTTGTCTGAGACAGATAATGAGATAGGATAATAGTAAAGAGATTGGTTTGTCTTCAAAATGTCTGGAAAGGTTTTAATTGTGGGATTTTCTAGAAAGCTGAAAGAAATACACTTTTGCAGTATCTTTAATTACAGTAGCAGTCTCCATGAAAAGTTTTGATGCTATAGTGGTGGAGCATTTCAAATTACGTTTGAGGCAAGAATTGCACAGCATTTAAAGTAACATGCAACAGTAAGGTAAAATGAAAACTAACATTTAGCTTTTTATATTTGGGTTGGGTTTTTCTGATCAGAAGATACTAGCATTATAGAAGATTCCATATCTGTTTGCTGCATAAACGTAATTTCCTGACATGATTCCCAGAAGCACAGCAGGTATTTAACAAAAAATTTAGGGCTTTAGGATTGTGGCAATTGACACTCAGTACCAGAAGCAAGCTGTCCAATTCTGGAAGAGAAATTCTAGAGTCAGACATGCTCATAGACTCTTGGTTTTGTGCTTTACAACAGACAACAGATAGCACTTAGTGTCTGTAGCTTTCCTTCCTGAATATGTATCTCAAGGCTGCAGCTCTGCACCTGAATGAAACTTGAATTAGAATCTGATCTTTCTCCAGCAGTTTTCTGTCTACCTTCTCCTACTGAGTAATAAATTAAAATATAGTGACATAGGAGTCAAGAAGGTCAGATGCAATGACTTAGTGATTCCTTTTTTGCCTTAAAGCCTGTGAATCTGGTAATCCATCCATCTATACTGGAAGCCATGACTGGCAGAAACTATTTTTTTGAAAGTTCCAGATCACTGATGCTGTTTTTCCAAAGAAGGGTAGAAATTTTATGGTGAAAGATAAAGTGGAAAGGCATAAATATAATTCTCTTTTTCCATTTTCTTTTTGTGGCTTCAATACAGGTGTAATGGCTCAGATGGAGTTACCTTCTTCCTTAGCAGCCCACATGGTGCTGTGCTGTGCATTTGTGGCTAAGACAGTGTTGATAAGACACCAATGTTTTGGCTGTTGCTGAACAGTGCTTGCATGGTATAAAGACTTTCTCTTTTTCCTCCCCTGCCCAAGGCAGGTTGGGAGCAGATACAGCTGAGATATCTGACTCAGACTGACCAAAGGGATATTCTGTGCTATATGACATCATGCTCATCAACAAAAACTCAAGGAAAGGAGGAGGAAGAAGGTACATATTGGTTATGGCATTTGTCTTCCCAAGCAACAGTTAGATGTCCTGAGGCCTGGGTTCCCAGGAAGTGGCTAGACATAGCCTGCTGATTGGAAGTAGTGAATGAATTCTTTTTTCTTTGCTTGTGTGGGCAGCTTTTGCTTTCTTTATTAAACTGTCATTATCTCATTTCATGAGTCTTTTCACTTTCCTTCTATTTTATTCCCATCCTGCAGGAGAGAGGACTAAGTGAGAGACCCTGTGGGTGTTTGGCTGCTGGCTAGGGTCAACCCACCACAATTTGTAATTATGGTTCATTTTCCCTGTTGTTAGACTTATTCAGCAGAATAAGCAGGGGATGCACAAACAAGGTTGCTTAACAAATTTGAATCCTGTTTGGTTGACTTTCATCGGTATGAAAATATGGAAGGGTATTATTAATCTGATATTATGGGCAATTAGAAGTTCATGAGAATATATACATATCTCAGTCCCGTAATTATACACAACAGCCTTTTTTAATGTAGTATGAACAACGGAGTGAAGCGTTAATCTGCCTATTCATGTTCTGTCAGGAAAACAAACTGCACAAGCCTCAGTCCTTCAAATTTAAAAGGATGTAGAAGCTGATGGGATTTTGTTTATATATAACAAGAGAGCTTTTAAGACTCACTTGCATAGATTTTTTTTTAAAGCAAGCAACAGAAAGTAATGGAAGAAAAGAAATGGAATCCATGTGCTGTCATTTTTATAATGTATAGTTGTACACAAAAAGTATTTATGAAAGTCTCGAATATTTATTGCCAAGTCACCAGCAAAGCAGTTAAAATAATGTCTCTAGGTTTTATTTGTCTTGTACAGCCAAACAAAAGAATACCTGGGAAACATTCTAAGTCAGTTCAAAAGCTTTATACAGTCTGGGTGAAAAATTGTTCTTTCAATGAAATCTAACAACTGCCTTTGAGAGAACACTGAAATTATTATAAGCTTATCTTAATACAAAGTTTATATAGGTTTACAAATGTATACAGTTTTTTTACAGATGGAACTCGTTCCCTATATTGAGGGTATCATTAGAGTTTTCTGTCTTCAGTCTTGTTTCTTAATAAGACTATGATGAACAAATATGTTTTAATCTTTTGTTTTTATGGTGTGGGTAAGAAAGGCTGGAATTTTGGAATGCATCCAAATAGGTACAGGTATAGATAGATAAATACATCCAGATAGATACAAGATCCAGATAGATAAAAGACTTGCAGACTGGAGAAAACAGATCAAATTCCTCTGAATCAGAGGAAAATAATGATTTTCTTACTTCTTTTTCCTAACGTGTTCAAATTACATTGTGAAGAACTGCTGTGATAACTTTTCCTTTTGCATCTTTGAGACAAATATTTGATACACTGCACGATTGCTACTTTTGTTTTTAATTCATTACATCCATCAGCTTGACAATTGAAACCTTGTTAGTTCTCCCAAGTCACCCAGTATGGGAGGCAGTTTGCACATGACCAGCACATTAAATTTTTATGCAGTAAACTCCTTGGATCAGAGCTAAATCATTTATTTGTTCTTTAGTTTTCTGAAAGGTTTAGCAAAGTGCAGAGGAGGCAGATATGCACAAATAATAATAATAATGCACAGAACCAAATATTATGCACAAAAGAAAAGGTGATTTTTTTTATATTTTAGGTGTTACTTTGAATCATGTCTTTGAAAACTGTGTAAGTGTACATTATCAGAGACTGAAGACTAAATAAAACACGCTTGTCCTTCTCTTGCGGTCTGCCTCTATTCTCACCTTTAGGGAGCTTTTCTAGGAGTGACCAATGGTCATTCTCTTTCACTGGTCAGCTACATTTTGCTCTTGTGGTGAATTCACATTTAGCCATCCAAGGTGATGCAGAAATATCATGAGTTTTCCCTGGCCAAGAGCTGAGTCAAATGCAAAGAGGAGCTGAGTCAAATGCAAAGAGGAGCTGACTGTGATGAGTCATGGCAAAAAGAACAAAAGCAAGAACTGAGAATAAGTGCATCTTGACACGGGCAGAGCAGCAGCTAACAAGAAAACAGTGCCTGAAACTGCTGAAGAGGTCTATCACAGTGTTGTTGTGGACTGATCTGATTGGCAGCCTATGTCAACAGCTGGCTATAAAAACCCTCAGCAGTATAGAGCAGGGCAGAGTGTTGAAGAGATATCTTTCAATGGATCTCCCACACAATGTAAGGAGAGGCAAGGGCCTGAGGTGGAATAACTATGCACCAGTGATGAGCCACTGACCCCAGATGTAGAGAGTATCATGTTCCCCAAGCTGACTGGAAGATAGGCAAAGTTGTTCCAATCTACAAGAAGGGTGTGATGGAAGACTCAGTGAACTACAGACCTGTTAGCTTAACTTCAGTTCCTGGAAAAATTATGGAGAAGATTATACTGTGTACTACTGAAAGGCATTTAAAGAACAATGCAATCATCAGACATAGTCAACAGGAGTTCACAAAGGGAAAGTCCTGTTTAACTAACTTGATATCTTTCTATGATAAGGTCACCCGCTTAGTGGGTGAAGGGAAGGTGGTGAATGTAGTTTTTTCTGGATTTTTACTAAGGCTTTTGATACTGTCCCTCACAACATCCCTCTGTGCAAATTGTCGAACTGTGGAATGAGCAGGTACAGGGGGAGCTGGGTGAAAAACTGGCTGAAGGGCAGGGCTCAAAGGGTTGTAGTGGATGGAGCTACATCTGGCTTGCGACCAGTCACCAGCGGTGTTCCTCAGGGTTCGATTCTAGGGCCAATTCCATTCCATATATTTATCAATGACCTGGATGCAGGAGTTGAATGCACCATTAGCAAATTTGCGGATGATACCAAACTGGGAGGTGCTGTTGAATCTCTTGAGGGACAAGAGGCCTTGCAGAGGGATCTAGAGAGATTGGAGCATTGGGCTATAATTAATAGGTTGAAATTTAACAAATTGAAATGCTGGATTCTGCACCTGGGATGGAGTAACACTAGGCACAAGTATAAATTGGGAGAGGAGTGGCTGGAGAGCAGCTCTGCAGAAAGGGATCTTGGGTGCTCGTCGACAGCAGGCTCAATATGAGTCAGTAGTGTGCCATGGCAGCCAAGAGGGCAAACTGCATCCTGGAGTGCATCAAACACAGTATAACCAGAAGGCCAAACGAAGGGATTATCCCACTGTATTCAGCGTTGGTGTGGCCTCACCTTAAGTACCGTGCGCAGTTCTAGGCCCTACAATTTAAGAAGGATGTGAAGGTCCTTGAATGCGTCCAGAGGAGGGCAACAAAGCTGGTGACAGGGCTGGAAGGAATGTGCTATGAGGAGCAGCTGAGGACTTCTGGCTTGTTTAGTTTGGAGAGGAGGTTGAGGGGTGACCTCATTGTTCTCTACAGCTTCCTGAGGAGAAGTTGAGGGCGAAGTGCTGAGCTCTTCTCCCTGGAATCCAGTGATAGGGCACATGGGAATTGTTCAAAATTGCACCAGATTAGGTTTAGACTGGACATCAGGAAGCATTTCTTTAAATGAAAGGGTGGTCAAGAACTGGAACAGGACCACCAGCTAGAGAGGTGGTCAATGGCCCATGCCAGTGTTGTGGTTTAACCCCCAGTTAGCAACTAAGCATGACGCAGCTGCTCACTCACTTCCCCCCACCACCCAGTGCGATGGGGGAGAGAGTCAGAAAAGAAAGTAAAACTCATGGGTTGAGATAAGAACAGTTTAATAGAACTGAGAAGAAGAAACTGCTAATGATAATGATAACACTAATAAAATTACAATAGTAATAATAAAAGGATTGGAATATATGTGATACACAATGCAATGCTCACCACCCGGACCGACACCCTGTTAGTCCTTGAGCAGCGATCCCCCCACCCCCACTCCTCCCAGTTTATATACTAGACATGACATCACATGGTATGGAATACCCCGCTGGCCACTTTGCGTCAGCTGCCCTGGCTGTGTCCCCTCCCAACTGCTTGTGCCCCTCCAGCCTTCGTGCTGGCTGGGCATCAGAAGCTGAAAAATCCTTTACTCTGGACTAAACATTACTTAGCAACAACTGAAAACATCAGTGTGTTATCAACAGCCTTCTCATACCTAGCTCAAAACCATAGCACTGTACCAGCTACTAGGAAGACAATTAACTCTATCCCAGCTGAAACCAGGACACCTTCATATCTCCTATGAGTTTTTCTTTGGTTTTACGTATTAGGTCTAGCAGAGCATATCTCCTCATCAGCTACTTAGTCACTTCCACCAGGAAGTTGTCATCAATGCAATCCAGTAACCTCCTGGATTGCTTGTGACCTTTTCTGTTGTTCTTCTAGCAGATATCAGTGTGGTGATATTTTCCCATGAGGACCAGAACCTACGGACACAATACTTCTTCTAGTTGTCTGCAGAACTCTACTTTTTCTTAGTCAGAGAGTTTATAGCAGACAACCACTACAATATCACCCATATTGGTTTGCCTGTTAATCTTGACCAACAAGCTCTCAGCTGGCTCATCACCCATCTCAAGGCAGATCTCCATGAATCCACATTGCCCTCACATAAAGGGCAAATCCCCCTTCTCACCTTCCCAGACTGACCTTCCCAAAGAGCCTGTATCTATCCATCGCAGCACTCCAGTCTTAAGAGCTATGCCACCACATCTCTGTGATCCCAGTGAGGTCATAGCCCTGTAACTGCACAAACACTTCTAATTCCTCCTGTTCATTTCCTATGCTGTGAGTATTACTGTACAGGCATTTCAGAAAGTCCCCCAAGAATGCTGATTCCCCAGAAAGTGTGTAAGAGCTTTCCCAATAAGGCTACCCCATAGACACTCCGTTATTTACATGCCTACATTTTTTTGGTTGATTGTCATGTCCTTTCTGTTCACATCATGCCAGGCCCTTTGCTTGCTTACCCCATCCACCACTTCCTTGCTTGAATATTGAGGAAGCTCTCCCTTCCCATCATTCCTAACTTAAAGCTCTCCTTAGCAGGTCAGCTGGCCTGTTGGCAAAGATAATTTTTCCCCACTTATGTCAGGTGGATCCCATCACTCCCAAGAAGCTATTGATCCTCACAGAGGGTCCCACGGTCCTAGAAAGCAAAATCTTTCTGCCTGACACCAGCTACACAATCATTTACCCAAGGTCTGCATACAGTTACAGTGCTATGAACTAATTGGGATTACAGAAACATAGTGGGATAGCTCACACATGGCTATGGCTGATCTTGGTTACCCTCACCAGGACTGATTCTGGATCCCCACCCACAGGCTTACATCCCAGCCTGGTCTCAGCCTATCCCCACCCCCACTAAAGTGCCTGATGCTCTGGGCTGGGGCTGCCCCTGGCTGCACCCCTGCCTGCCCTGCTTCCTGGCTGGGGTGGTGGGGTGGGCTTTGGCGGGTGAGGCCCTGCCCTGATAGTCGCCTTGAGGTGGCCCTGCTGCTTCCAGCCCCTGGTCTCCAGGGTGCTGCCAGCCCCTGTGGTGCCCTGACAGTACTACGCGCGGAAGTCTGTGACAAGTCAATACTTTAGGGGTCTGCAATGGGACCTCTCCATTTTAACATCTTCATTGATGACCTGGAGGAGGTGAAAAAGTGCACTTTTGTCACATTTGCAGATGACTCCATGTTGGGGTGATGAGCTTCTACACTTGAAAGCAGATCTGCCACCCCAGAGAGGCTGGAAAAATGGGCAAACAAGTTCTCATGAAATTCCACAATTATGGTTGATGAGTCCCTGTTGGGTTCATGTAGGCAAAGAAAAGCCTCTATAATGACGCTGCCTGGGGACCAAGGAGCTGAGGAGCAGCTCTGTGGGACAGGTCCTGGAGCGGTGACGGGCAGTGAGCTGAAATGAACCCATGGCGTGCCCTAACAGCAAAGGTGGTGAACAGCTCCTGGGCTATATGAACAGGGGCATGTTTCATAGATTGAAGGACAGGATTGTCAGCCCTCTACATAGTATTTGTCAGATTGTATGTTGAGACTGCATCAAGCTTTGGCCCTCAGCACAGCAAAGACATGGGCAAACAGTGGGGAGCTCAGGAGAGTGCCCCCAGGGGGATGAGGCCTGGAGAACTTGCCCAATGGGGAGGGACTGGTGGAGCTGGGCTAGGTTAGGCTGGAGAAGAGATGGCTTCAGTGCACCAAACAGATGCCCAGCACCTTCCAGAGGTCATCAAGAAGATGGAGGTGGTCTTGTCACAGTGGTGCAGGGCAGGAGGGTGAGAGACAATGGGTGCAGGAGAGGTTCAGGCTGAGTATAAGGAGAAACCATTTCCCCATAAGGATAGTGAGATAGTGGAGCAGGTTGCCCTAAGAGGCTGTCGCCTCTGTCCTTGGCAGCTTTCAAGCCCCAACTAGACCAAGCTGTAAGGAGCCCAGAGCTGGCCCTGTTTTGGGCAGGGGATTGGACTAGAGACCTCCTGAGTTCCCTCCAAGCCTGAATTATCCTGTGATATGATAATTCTGGTGTCTTGCCGATGTGATGCCCATTTACAAGAAAGGTCAGAGGGAGGATCTGGGGAACTACAGGCCTGTCAGCCTGACCTCGGTACTGGGGAAGATTACGGAGCAGTTCATCTTGAGTGTGCTTGCATGGTATGTGAAGGACAACCAGGGGATCAGGCCCAGCCAGCATGGGTTCATGAAAGGTAGGCTTGACCAACCTGATCTCCTTCTATGACCAGGCGACACACCTAGTGGATGAGGGGAAGGCCGTGGATGTTGTCTACCTGGAATTCAGTAACGCCTTTGACAGTGTCTCTCACGGCATACTCCTTGAGAAGCTGGCAGCACATGGCTTAGACAAGTGTACTGTTCGTTGGGTAAAAAACAGGCTGGATGGATGAGCCCAGAGGGTTGTGGTGAATGGTGTTAAATCCAGTTGGTGGCTGGTCACAAGTGGTGTTTCCCAGGGCTCAGTATTGGGGCCAGTTCTCTTTAATATCTTTATCCATGATCTGGACGAGGGGATTGAGTGC
>VYZV01038149.1:0-34359 GCA_013401275.1 Pandion haliaetus | reverse complement strand
GGCATCCTGGCCTGTATCAGAAACAATGTGGCCAGCAGGAGCAGGGAAGTGATCGTCCCCCTGTACTGGGCACTGGTGAGGCAGCACCTTGAGTGCTGTGTTCAGTTTTGAGCCTGTCACTACAGGAAAGACACTGAGGTGCTGGAGCATGTCCAGAGAAGGGCAACGAAGCTGGTGAGGGGCCTGGAGCACAAGTCTGATGAGGAGTGGCTGAGGGAACTGGGGTTATTTGGTCCAGAGAAAAGGAGGCTGAGGGGAGACCTTATCGCTCTCTACAACTACCTGAAAGGAGGTTGTAGTGAGGTGGGTGCTGGTCTCTTCTGTCAGGTGTCTGGTGATGGGACGAGAGGAGATGGCCTCAAGTTGTGGCAGGGGAGGGTTGGATTGGCTATTAGGAAACATTTCTTTGCTGAAAGGGTTGTCAGGCATTGGAACAGGCTGCCCAGGGAAGTGGTTGAGTCACCATCCCTGGAGGTATTCAAAAAGCATGTAGACGAGGCATTTGAGGACATGGTTTAGTGCGCATGGTTGATGGTTGGACTCGATGATCTTAAAGGTCTTTTCCAACCTAAATGATTCTATGATTCTAAGTACAGCAATATATACAATAGAAGGGGGTATGTTTTTTCCTTGCTTACAGGTTTAAATACTTCATATAGGATTTATACCTTTTTCATATTCATATAGGGCAAAGTCATATTCATTCAATGCAAGAGAAGATTAGAAATCAATATTTTGGCTACCAGAGGGCATAATCTTTTTTGCATTGTTATTGCTATTCACTATATTTACTTACTTGTCATTCAAACTTTTGTAATGAAAACCATTTGTTGAAATCTTTTCTGGCAGCATTTATTATATTCACTAAGTGTCAGAAAATAAAACTCCCTTAACAACAACAGCAAGAAAATCTAAAACACAGTGACTTTGAGGTTGATTTGTAGGTATTACAGCTATTTTGAAGACAACAGATTTGTTAGCATTATGTCATTTCCCACCCAGCACAGCGTATGCCTTCATTACAAATATACTCATTGGGCTATGCTGAAAATATTCCTAACTTAAGTCAAAATTAGATCCAAATGAGATCTCTTGAGTGTAGTGAGAATTGGAATGAAGGCCCCCAGCTATAAGGAATATGTATAACAATATCCTGACAATAATATTCACCCCAGAAACTGCTAAGAATTTAGGTTTATTATGCCTCCCTGGCTTATAGTGGGGGACAGAAAAGAATATATCAGAAATGAAAGCAAAGCTGGAACAGAGACTAAAAAGCTACTGAAAAGAGAAAACTGTTAGGAAAGAATGTTAAAATGACAAAGTCCTTGGAGTATACTTCCAAGAGATTCAAGAATTAATGGGTACAGCTAAACCAAAATTCTGCTCAGCAGATCAATGTTAATTTCTCCATAGTTGGAGAGATTTGTACCCTTATGGGCTATTATCCTAAAAATTCTGTCTCCCACTACACAGTCTCAATAAATTGCATGACTGAAAATAAAATGTGGAAAATCCTGAGCAAACCCCCAAGTCAAAGTTATAGTAAATTATTACAAATACATACACTTCAGTCATTGATTAAGATTGGCACCAAGAAGCCTATGTACTGGCAAACACACAGACTGATTCCATAAAGAACTGCATGTATTTACATACATGAGGGGGTCACATTGATTACATTTACTTAGATGCATAAATTAATACAGGATCATTGGACTGTTAATACTATTTCTCAGAAGCCATTTAAAAAAAACTCCAGGAGTTTTAATAAGCAGCACCTTGCATGCAATAATTCTAAAAAAACCCCACCAAACAAAAAACCCTACCCCAAAATGGGGATATACTAATATTTTTTTATAGCATCAACTCAGAAAGGATGACTTATATAGAAAAAAAGGACTATCAAAGAGGAAAAAATGAATGATTTTGAGGACCAGACTGAAATACATAAGTGGGAAATCAGTAGTATGTAATGAAAAGGCACACACAGAATTTTGTTTCTTGTTGGGAGCAACTGATTGAAAAAAGTAGTTGTAGTAGGTGATCACAATGAGATTATGTATTCCCACGATAATACAAGTTTGAAAAGGGTAATTCTGAAGAGGTGACAAAGAGACTTCCTGTAATAAAAGGGAAGCATACATGCTGCTGGCAAGTTATCGGAAACAGCCCACATAAAATTCAAATCATATTTATGAAAACTAATAGATGGAATGTGAGAATATAAAAGGAAGGATTACTTAGATGATAAGGGAGATGAAAACTCATTTAGAACAGGGAATTAAAAGCATGTTTTTTTAGTTTACAAAAACAAAAGCCAAGAGGGATATGAGTAACATTTGTAATTTCTTAATGGAAGAAGGATTAAAGAAGGAAAAGAAAACAAATCAAAACAACTTAAGTTATAGGGAAAGTTGGAACAAAAGCTAGTACATAAAACCTATGAATATGCATATGAATAAATGAAAGCTGGACATTTGAATAAGCTTCCTAGCTCAATGAGGTTATGAACAATTTTTCCGTTCCAATAGATATAGCTCCTTATCAAATCAGGGAAATTTGCATGGGTCTGCAAAACAAAGGTACTTGCACCAGTAGCGTAAGAGGTCTCCTTCAGTTCCAGAACCTTTAACATCTTTTTACTTACTGTTTTGATAAATAGAATTCTATGGGCTCGAGTAAAGAATGAACAAATGTGCACTTTAGAACATGTCTGAAACTATACAAGATAGGAAAAAAAAAGGCAAAAATAGATTGTAAGGTATGGTTTCATTACAGATAATAGTGACATCTGGGGTACTGGTGAGACTGTGAAGGTTCTAATATAAAATGAAGGGTTAAATAGAAGTTGGAAACCTCCCGTATTTTTCCTCTCTATTTTTTAATCCTCAGCCTTAAATTGCTGCTTACTCTTCTTTCAGGCCCAGACTCCCAGTCTTTATTCAGTTAAAATCCACACTGATTTCAAAGAGTGTTGACTATATCCTCTTAACACACAACATTCTTTGATATTTTTTTGCTAGAAGTGATCAAAGATAAATAGAGTGTCTCATTCTCCTGGTAGTTAAATCTGTACAAACTGAGAGTCAATCAACTGAAATATTATTATCAAATGCTCAATTAGTATCAGCCTAGTTTCCTTTCTATTTAAGTCATGGTAAATTTAATACTGGTTTCAATGAGAGAGTAATTAATCCAAGATGGAATGATTTTGAAAACCTTACCTTTGAACTACATCAGTGTAAAAGCAACTTCTAAGATAGATATGGACCTGTCATAACAGAGTTCAAAATTCTAAGAAAATATTAAGCAATGAGTCATTGCTTTCTACTTTTGGAGAAAGCTCATGAGGACTCAGCGTTTCTGATTTTGAAGCCAATGTTCAACTATGTTACTCTATTTCAAAACCAGAGCAGCAGATAGCGAATCCAGTGTGAATTACTGTCTTGGATAGATAGATGAAGGGGAAAATGTAATGTTTATTTATGAACTATCACTAAACCCTATCTTTCACATTTCCTAATTCCAGGAAATTATCTATTTTTCTGAAATGTGATTAGCTACTTGTGTTAATTAGCAAATCATTGCTGACTAAACCACGGGATCAGAATGTCGCAGTACTGTCCAAGGTGCTATATTTCAGAGGAAGTACTTGGTTGCTGGATTGGGTTCTGTAGGTTTTATTCTGGTTTATCTCCTAAACAACCAATATCAGACAGAGATAACAGTGGTTTCTCAATACATTCCTCCCCTTCTTTCTTTTTATCACTCTTCTTCTCTCACTCCAAAATCAGATTCTAATCTCTTTATCTGTATGTTGATATTTACTGAATGTGTAATGTGTTCAGCTTGCTTCCATTATCAAGAAAGTCCGTAAGCTTTTCCACTTACATTTTGCTTTGCAATTCCCTGCAAAAGGAAAATTTTATACAGTATTAAACTTATGTCATTTTATCTGTAAAAAATTACCACCTAACGATTCTTATTAAGCAAACTGTGGTTGACAGAAGTTTTTATGTACTGCTCCAAAGCACAATTGGTGCAAGAAATCCCAAACTAGCATTTCTGAAATAGCCTTCTCAAATCCTATTCTAATCACATAAAATATGAGAAAATAAGTACCTTGTTTTTATTATTGACTTAGTAATGGTAAAGAGGAGTGAGAAGATTTTGAATGTGTTTTAACACCATTTAACACCTTTTCAGAAGGGTTGTCTTATGACACATTGTCCATAAGTTACATGCTCACAGCAAAGGTTTAATTACAGAATAACCTACCTAGATACTACAACAAAGAAATTCTAACATTAGGTGACCAGACTTACATCTGCTTCAGGCATTTTTAATTTTTTTTTAATATCATTGGCAAATGTAATGCATTGTTATTGACAAAAAACAATCTCCAACTTTCCATAAATGGGTTTCCTAGCCAAAACCACCACAACCAAATTCTCAGCTGAATTAAGGTCCTGAAAGAATTAGAGCTAAAAGTTAATTATGCAAGAGATTCAATTTAGCTGGAATCTGCATAAAAACATCGTTTGGCTAGTCTTCTGAATTCCTGAAAGTTTGTGTTATTAATGTAAACCAGGCTCATTTTTCTCAATATGGGGTACTTAATGAATTTTAGATCATTAATATGCAAAAATATAGATAATAGGCAACATCTTAAAACATATATTCCTAAGTGCCAGAAGGTTTGATGCGTCTATGCCAATTTACATTGGTTTAGAATCCGGGACTATATCTAATTTTTTTAAAAGTGTTCCTGACAGTAATAAAGCTAGTAGATTTTTGATAGTAATTTGACTAGAGTCTATTCTTCTCCCTTATTGTTATGTCTGAGGTACTTTTCCTTTCTCTTTCTTGTCACATCTGTTTAATTTCTGTTGTCTCTGCTACAACTGTAATGGTCTAGGCAATGAAGTGCAGACAGAGCATATCTCTGACCTTGAATTATTCTATGAGGTGTATAAAAGCCTTGGTTCTAGTGTGCTGTCAGAGATCTTGACATTACACAAAGTGGGAAAGTGATCTTAACTTCTATGAAAAAAAAAAAGTCTGAGAATTAAAAGACCAAACAAGATGGAAATTCTACTATCTGAATAATTTGCAGCTGCTTATCAACCCCAGCTCTTTGACAAACTCGGTTTAAGGAATAATTTTCTCAGAAGTATAGATTAATATTTTTAATTATTCAGTAATCCTTTTGATAATTCTAAAAAAGTTTGCCTTTTATTTGGCATAAACCTGTAATGACATCTACAGATCAAAATGCAAGGTAAATATCTTTGCATGTCAGTCACTCATCTCATGGCAACGGTAAACTTGTGGTGTTTTTTCCTACTGTTTCTCTTATGAACATCTGTTCTACACTGTATTTTCAAAAGTGTGAAGACCAAGTCCCATATATTTAATTTTTCTAATTTGCTTTATGCTGGTTTATGACATTTCCAATCTTCCTTTTTTATTTTCTGTTTTTCCGATGAACTAGGGGCAGATGTGGATTTGTCACAGGCCTAGGTCATTATTAAAGTCCTTTAAAGTAGCATCTTAATTTATATTTGATATATACATATTAATTGTGAAACATATAAACATAATAAAGGACATCAAAGATGTATTTTTACAATACATTCCTTCATTCAGAACAACTCAGTGCAATTTTTCTGTATATATTGCATAATATAATGTGCATACACTATTTTTATGCAGTTGTGTAATTTTTTTCAAAACATGGATAATGTAATTCAAGCTCCACACACACAAAAAAATTCTTGAAGGGTCTGTCAGATGTTATGCCAAGTGACTTGACATGTTAACTGCTGCACTTTATGGTTGTTTCACTTCTTTAAGTGAAATGATTGTGTAGAAAATATAGAAGTAAAGGATATTCAGTCATTCATCAACCTCCACAAAACCCTGAACTTTTGTTTCTCATTACCTTATGCAGTCTGTAGCAACAGCTGTCTTCCTGTGTGATGGATAGCTTTTATATTGTCCTTTGTTTTAACCTGAATGAAATTATTTTGCCACAAGTCAATATATACATGGGGGAAAAAATCAAATAATTCAAATTCTGTCCTGATTTCATCCTCATGAGTGTATAACAAGGATTCAAACTCTATCTTAAAACACCCACTATAAAGGACAAAATCATGCTGACTTTGTCTCATTAATTCTAAAGAGGAAAACAGTGATAAAGATCTGACAGGTTTTGTTGTGATTTTTGTATCCAGTTCAGTTTTGTTTTTTTTTTTCAGACTAAGCTCTTGCATCATTCTGGGACTGAATTGTCTCAGCTTGCTTTTCATACTGGCTCTCTGACACTTTCACAAGGACAAATGCAGACCAGTTCTGAGATTTGCAGAAGTTCTTCACAATTCATCTGCTCAGCTGAGAAGAAAACCTCATGTAACCACAGCAAAGTTCCACATAAACCTTATGTTCTCAGCTAATGTGGATGGGTATAGTATAATTTTTTTTTGAAAGGATGGTAATTTCTGATCCCATAAAGCACACCAGGCTCTTCATTTTACCTTAATGACCGATTTCCGTTTTTCACAGAGCACTTCATCACTTCTGTTCTATAATTTAGCAGTGCTGAATAGAAGTAAGAATTTGTCTTTTCAGCCTTTATTGAGGATAATTTTTCAAAAATTATTTGGGACATGAGGTGGATATTCTACACTCTACTTAAATACATTGCATAGAGCACACACCCTTTATGAGAAATTACTGTATGTGGTACTACTTATCTAGTAAAAGTAACCTACATATGCATTATCCCCATTCAGTTTTCATACATTGGAGGAATACTGTCATATAGAGGAGGAATAGTTGTCTACAAGTAGCAAATAAAAAATATTTTTTCCTTCCAATATAGACCAATTCATGCTTACCTTTTGGTTACACTAGCTATGTCATCGTTTGATTAGTCTGTGCTTTCGTTATAAGCCAAAGTTTTTCCACTTTCACTATATGTCATATAACAGCAGTCATACCATAAATCCAGCCTTTTCTTTCATTCTGTCCTGTCTCCCCCAGTATCTCAGCTTTGGCAACAGCAGCAAAGCTGAGCCCTTCCCTTACAGAGATATAGTGAGCAAGCTTTTTTTTTGTCCCAAGAAGTAAAGTCAAAACATCACTACTATCTTTATTTTTGTGACTGTAAGCCACTGGTCTCTATTTTGACTTTAACATTACAAGGACAAGAAAAAAATACTCTCATTTTTATACTTATTGCTATGGTACATCAGGCTAAATACTCCAACAAAATACTTTCAGAAGTGATAGCAAGAGTAACTTTCCATGTTCAACTTCACAGTAACACACTCAGATTGCTCTTTCAAGCAGCTATATTCAGCACAAAAGTCACATCCCTGTTTCTGAGAGATTGTGATATTCATTCTTGTCTTGTTGGGCTGAGCACAGTAATATTATAATCAATGATTACTTGATCTTATAATAGTGCACCAGTATATTTTGCTGTGTTGGATTCCTCCCAGTCATTTCTTTTGCACAGGTTTTAAGCGCTGGGGGGGGGGGGTGTGTGTGTGTGTGTTATGCTTTAACACAAGTGCATTTAGCATTTGGAAAGCTGTTAAGAACTGAGTATTATGCTTTTTCACTGATTTATTTCCTTAAATAAAAACATTGCGTGATATACTCTGTATCATGAAAACTGTGTCTTACATGCCAAACAAAACCAAAATTTATCTGTGGAAATGCATAATCTGCTTTCTAATGATGTCTACTATAGTCTTGCTCATCTATGAATGTTAATAAAATGCCTGGTGGCATAGCCCAGAAGGGAAATCATATCACGGGCTGTAGAAAAAGCAGCGTGGCCAGCAGGTCAAGGTGGGTGATTCTCCTCCTCTACTTTGCTCTGGTGAGACCCCACCTGGAGTACTGCATCCAGCTCTGGGGTCCCCAGAGCAAGACAGACATGGACCTCTTGGAGCAGGTCCAGGGGAGGGCCACAAAAATGATCAGAGAGCTGGAACACCTCTCCTGTGAAGGAAGGGGCTTCCCCCCTCTACCATCTCAAAATTGTTTATGAATGTGTGTACATTTATGGAGAGTCCCTCAACATTTAGGGCTCATGGTTCACTTATCTTCTGCTAGCACTCTGTCCAAAGCTTCTATTTTGGAATTATCTTAAATACCTCCAGCTCCTTTGTCCATTGTGCCAGGAAGTTGCATTATTCTATACTGGTAATACACTCTTCCTGCATGTCTTTTAATGACCTTCATCTTGGTACGAGTTGTCTGCTATAATGTACAGTTCCACATCCTACATTGAATTTTAACTGAAAAGAAAACTGGATACCAAACCTGCTTACTGGAAAAGCCTCTCAGAAAAGTTAAGCTGCGTGCAATAATTTTTTAGACATTTTGCAGAGCCAAGGAATCAGACAATATGTGCTTAATTTAGAGAACAAGTTTTGACAAAGATTTTGTATAACCTCACTACCAAGATAGTACAGCGGCAGGTTCCAGCTCAATCAAATATCAATTTGTTGTAGTGGAGGAGAAGAAAGAAAGGGAGTCATCTTACCTACCTGCTAAAACACACAGAACAATGGTGTAGACACCGCATTCAGAATTTCACACCAAAAGTGTCTATTGATAAACTACAAAAGAAATCTAAGATGACCAGCTTACAAGATATATGCACAATACAGCTACTTTTTAAGTACGTTTTAGTTTGTTACAATATTTCCTCCCTCTTGATGTGAGAAAACTAAGATGGCTTGTCTGAAAGATGGTTGCCTTTAGAGTGAATACCTGGAAACAGGCACTTCTGGGACACAGTCCATCCAGCTTGCTTTAGACTTCCATTCCATGATTTTGTCCTAGAAGTGATTATGTTCACTTTGAATCTAAAAGTGCTCTAGATGAGTAATTCAGAAATGGACTTCTATACTTCAGATGCATCTTACCTGAAGAGACTTTGAAAGTGACTTTAGGGAGGCTTACTGGAATAGCTTCCAGTTACCATAGAAAACTCATGGGGAGGAAAAGGTGGAAAAGAAGGTGAGAGAAAGAGACAGATACAAAGGGAAAAAGCAATTTAAATTATTTAGCCTCATTATCTATATAAAAATATACTTTATGGCCTCTTGTCCAGCAAAGCACAGGAAAGCAAGTTCACCTGTCCAGTTTAATTCACCCAGTATCTTACTTATATATTTCAAAAGAATAACCTGAAGGACTCAGTATATAATTCTGCTATGCTAATGGGGTTAAAATCATTTTCTCTACTTCATATGAGAAACACCTAATCCCCAAAAACTGCTTAAGAAAATTGTTTAAGACAAAAATACTTCAGGAAATTAAAGGTTTTCCCTCTCTTTCGTTAGTTAGCCTTTAGGTGTTTCAGGCATATATGAATCAATCCTGCTGGCTTGCTTTGGCATGTTTGCATGTTATCACTTACAGAACTGCTCTTATTAGCTTGTAAACTTCAAGGTTAATCCAAGTTCAAATTTTGTTGAAGGCTGTACAATAAGCATATATGACAAAAAAGTAATATGAATTTTCAATGTCATGAATATTACTTTGGGTGGAATGGCATGAGACAAAATAGAAAGTCAAGCATCGGTCACATCTGGGAAGCCTTTCATTATTAGCTTCAGGTGCATATAAGTATGTGGAGATACTACTAATACACATTACCAGTCACATTTTCCAATCTGGTTACATTTTAAAGTGTCATATATTTTTATGGCCTAGTTTATACAAATAAACTATAAGATATGCTGACACAATGGTGAGATACATCTACAAACTCTTAGTGGCACAAAATACTAATGTACAGATGTAAAATAAGTACTTGAAAACACAGGTGCCAATTTAAAGTGGGTGAACTTTAAATATCTGCTTCGCACAGTGCCTTAAATTGGGAGGCTACTTTTAGTATGCCTTCAGTACAGAGACTGAAATCCTTTCAGTGTAGCAGTTCTGAATTGCCTTCATCAAGGATTTCCTTCCTGCATTGAACAAGGGAGGACTGAGAAGACTGGCTCTCAATTTAGGAATGCAAATCAGGTGCTTAAAATTAGATTCTGTGAATAACTTCTTAAATGGTTGTGCATGCCAGAAATACCTCTTAGTAACATGCACATTAGCTTTTCAGCCTTTTAAAAGGATATGAATAAAATAGCATTCAACCACCACTGATTATCTGAATCAATAAATAAAATTATTTAAAAACCTTCATTTAAGAGCACTGCATTTGTTTTCTTTTCCCAGTATAGCTGGGTTTTTTCTTCCTGGCAATATTAGAGCAGTTGGAGTCCTCTAATCTTGTTTCCTCACAGCCCTCAAGAACTGCAATTTTTCATTTTCAATGGTCAAGAAAAATCTATTTCTTGCCATATTGCCTTTATTTGCTGAGAATAGCCCTTTGATAGAAGCAATGTTCAAAACAGCTTTTAAATACAGCTGTTTAATTTTAGCAACTGAAAGCCAGTCTGGGCTACATCATGTAATTCTTTCCTTCAGAGACTCTTACTGGTGATGGACTCTCTGGCAGTGTTAGGCATGGCGGAGTTGGAGGGAAGGCAAGGGAGGTTATTCCAAGGGTGTTCACAGTAGCATAAGTCATACCAGCATGAGAAGGGAAGCAGATTTTCAGCACTGCCACAGAGGTCTGCGGCAGGAACATAATAGGGAACAAGATGGGCTATACTGTAAAAGCAGGAAGAAGGCAGGATCCTGGGAAGCTATGAAAGGGAATCAGGGTATCTTCTCTTCCCAACTAGAATCACAGTAACAGGAGCAAAACATACTCCAACAGTGGTAATGCATACAGCTTTCAATGCTTAAAGGCACCCAGAAGGGGGGCAGTGGAGCTAGGTGGGATTTGGCTTGAGCAGCTGCAGGTAACAATTAGGCAGCTGCTTGCTTTTACCTTTGTTAGATGTTACTGAATTTATAGACACAGCTGAACGTACCTGTTCCTGAACTATTGCACCTTATTGGGTTACATGATCCATCCTACAGCATCTGACACAGACCTTTGGAGAGAGTGAAAAAGGCACTACTAAAGATGAACCAATACCTGCTTTATGTGGGAATTAGTTGCTGCAGTGTCTGCTTTACAAATCCCAAACAAACTTAAGGAGAAGTTGTAAGATTTCCCAAGTCATGCGAAGAACAGATAGTTATTTAGGTGTGTAAAATGGGCTGGTTTCAAGGGTTATTTGGAATCTAAGTGTCTTAAAGGGACTGGTTCTAAAGACTAAGGCTGGTCCCAAGACTTAAGATATGTAGCTGTTGTGTTTCTAATAGCACTGATGGTGGTGTTTCACAATGACCTTTAATATTGTGCTTGATTTTTTAGTAACTAAAATTAAGAAATTCCTAAAAAGTGCCATGTTTTCTCCAATGTTTAGGCACTCAAAGCCTGACAATACCAAGAGAAATATTTCGAAGTTGATGAAAAACATCCATTCATATTCATTTCCCTATAAAACTTACTCCTGTATGGCAAAATCACACAGTTGATTCTTCATTTCTGTTCCATGAATCCTGTTATTCTCTGAGGGTACCAGTTGGATTTGCTTATTTAATAAAATAATTTGTGTACTAAATAATCAATTTTAGGAAAAAAAACCCCAAACCCAAAACATTTGTGAATGTATTACATGTCCTGAAATTGCGGCTTTATTGGAAAATTATATAGAGACTGATTAAAAAAGCAACAACCCCCACCCCAAGTCTGTATGCATTACTCTCAGTTTGGTATATGAAGTACTCCCAGTCACACAGAATATCATATTTAATGGAGTTTTTCTGTTTAAAATAATGACCTTTTGATAATAATTTAAAAACTTACAAATTTTTGCAAAAATAGATTTATTTGCTCAGTTTCATGTTAAATAGTCTCTTCCAAAGGCACTTGTATCCCTCCATTTAACTACAGAGGAATCATCTTTTAAACTGCCTCAAAGTGATTTATTTTATTTTGCTAGGCTAAGGAACATCTATCTTACATTTCTTAACACATCCTGCAAGATCTCATAAGGGATATTTCATGAACCGTACAAAAGCCCTTAGGAATGTGTTAAGATTAAAGGATCTAGTCTCTGCCCATAAAAAAATTATTGTTTTTTCCATAAATAAAAATATGCTGAGAAGTAAATGTGAAAAGAGACTAATGTGAAAAATTATGCATACTACAGCTCTGAATGATTTGCCACACCCCTTTAAAAGTTAGACATTGGCACTTGTCGTCAAAAAGAGCTTTTGATCCCAGCTTCTTGCACAAGTTAGAGAATGCAGATCTGAATAGCTGTATCATAGAAAAGTAGAGCAGCATCTACATCAATACTTTAAAAGTCAGAAATTACCTGAGGCAATCAGCACAAGAAGATAGGGGAACATTTAAATTTGTAAGTCTGCTTTGTTGTAGAGATATCATTTGGCAGGCTTTTACATTCCCTGGTTTTGTGCCTCCTCATGTAAGATGTGATCATGGAACTCCCCTACAGGAGTTTTAGTCCTCAGGAAAAAGCAACAGCACATTGGGTCATATACCAGCCAGGATTTTAATTGCATTCCTTGGAATCTACCACGCAATGTCCGATTGACTGGGAAGAAGGCATCCTCCAGAGGAAGAACTTGTTAATCACAGAAGAAAATGAAACTCTGATAATGCCTCAACACAAGAAAAAAATCAAAGTGTAAAGATAAATACCACCTCAAAAACTGCCTTCCAGACTGTTATCAGAAGTGGGTGGATGAGCAAGAATCCTGCCAGAATGCTATTTTCAGATAGGTATAATTATAAAGTGATTTCCTCTGCTCTTAAGATACCATCTGGGCAAACGTTTCAATCTTGAAAAGTAGTTCAAAGGGCCTCTCCAAAGAAGTACAACACTTCAACGCAAGTTGAAGGAGCAGCAAAAAACTCAGCTAATTCCAGATAAGTGAGCAAGGTATTGTTAATAGGGATTCCTAATCAATCAGAGAGGGTTAAATGCCTCTCTTGAAACTGGGTGAAACCTTGGTCACCATTGAACTACATGAGAGCTTTGCAATAGCACAATGGATATGATCAAAGGGAAATGTCAATGAATTGGTTAGCGCATTCAAGGAAAGCTGTGAAGGTTATAAGGCTCCAGCCACTTGAGGGAGTCTCCTATTTTAGCTAAAGTTCTACAGGTGTATTAGACTGGAGAGTGATACTTCCTTTGAGATTGAATCCCTGCAAAAGCACTTTCTTACTAGAAGATCCCAGTTTCAGTAGTCCAATAATCAAAATGGAATCAGTCTGGCTGGTTGAATGAGAAATGATTGAGTGACTTTTGAAAAACTGTTCTTTCTTTTCATACATCTATACCACTTAAGTGCCATACTATGTTTGCAGTATGATTGATACTGCTTGTAACATCATGAGTCTGATAGATCAAATGAAATAAATCAGTACAGCTACTACTGACTTTAAAAGAATTGATAAGTATTTCTTCCCATGCTAGATAAATTATCAAATACATTACAAGTGATGTTGGAGAAAAACTTTGGAATACTTTTTACTTATCCTGGTAATCCTAAATCACCTAATCGACTCTGATGACAATTTGGAAGCAATATTTTCTTTCTGTGACATTTTTCATTATTTAGTGTATTCCATTTGGCAGGAATACTTTCTTCTTATACCACTTATGAATAACAAAAACCAAAACCAAAAACCTTTATTAGGAACATGTAAATATCAGCAGTCTAGTTCTATACCTAACCCATGCATTAACACATGAAATAATCCTTAATTATGGACTTTCCATGTATTGTTTGTATTCCAGGTATCAAAACTGCTTCAATTATCTCTTGGCATTTTGACTGGGAGATTGCTTTATAGCATGATCTCTTATTGACTGCAGCTTCTTAATAGTCACATGAATCAGTATGCTGTCATATACTTTTAACAATTTTTTTTCCTAACCTGAACTTCCTCAGTGACATATATAGCTTTTGCACTTCCTTTTACTGTTTAGCATAAATGAAATGAGTTTATTGTCTTCATAACCCCACCACATCTCAAGTATCCCACACACACACACACAATTTACAAGTCTAAACAAGTCCAACTCCCCCCAAAGACTGCTATTAGGTTGTGTCTCCTATGGTCCTCACCATCATGGTAAGCCTCCACTGGATCCCTTCCAGTGCTTCAATGTCCATCTTGAGAAACTCAGTCTTACTTCTATGTTTTACCAGAAAGAAAATATTTGTAGAAAGAAATATCCTTTCATTGGTTGGCAATGTTTAGGGACCTATTTCTAGGGAATCATGTTTTTCAGGCTGTAAATTTGTTTGTTTGGTTGGTTGGTTGATTGGTTTTTGTTTTCCAAGTCCAGACATCTGAGGAAAAAGATAACATAGTTACATCCATCATGCATGGCCATTGTTTCAATAACAATTTCTGGTTGCAGTCTTCAGCTGTGTTTCCACCAATTCAAACTGGGTGACAGGGCATGAGTTCAGAAGGAAAAAAATCTCTGAATTCATCAGGAAATAAACTTTGTAAAATTCTATAAGATTAGTACCTCTTGTAAGCTCTTGCACAACTAGCAAATCACAGAATAGTTGAGGCTGGAAGGCATCTCTGCATGTCATGCAGGCCAAGGCCTCTGCTCAAAGCAGGTCCAGCCTCAGGGCTGTGTCTGGTTGGGTTTTGAATGTCTCCATGAATGCAGACTCCACAACCTCCCCGGACAGCCTCTTCCAGTGTTGGAACACCCTGCCAAATCTTTCTACCCATAACTTTGGCACATTTTTAAAAAATGTGGTGGGCAGCTCAAGAGCAGCGTTGGTGGTTTAAAGTGCTGAAGGGTGAACTAGTTCATTAAGGAACCAGATTTCCTTCCTCCTTTTCCTAGCTTTCCATCTCCTGGGGACAGAACTATACTTCGGCTACTGGGCTATAACATGAGACTCAAATTACTTTGTGTTTACCTGAACATCTGACTTTATATCAAATAGAGACTGTTAGGAATTAAAAGGGGTAGAGAGCTTGTGGGAAGCAGAAATATTTCATTTTCTTCTTTTTTATTCATAAAGGGCTGAGATGATTCAGTTAGTACCAGTAGAAAAGAACTTCTCTGAGTTTTTTAGGAAAAAATAGTTGCATCTAACAAAAGGTGGACAATATTGGTCTATTTTTCATTAATTTTATAGTTGAGTATGATTTTGATTTAACAAACTAGGTGATATAAAAGTTGCTGTCATTAATACCTGTTAAATGAACACAAAACAAATTTTGGCCAGTATGCCAGGCTTTGTTTGACACTGTTATACATTATTGATATCCAGGCTTTGAGTTCTGTCCTGAGGCTTTCAGAAATACTCTTCTTTTAGCCTCTTTGTTTTCCAATTTATTTATATATTCCATATATTGGGCATATGATGTAGATACCATTACATTTTCCACTTTAGCAAACACTGTCTTTAATAAAAAACCCATTTGTTTCTTAAATTTGAAACTCTTGGGTTTTGATTAATTACCCAGTGAAAATATCATGTCAACAACAAATGATTTTGGACTTTGCCATACTAAAACATGCTAAAAATAACGATTCACTTTGCAGGTACATATTTATTACATAGGACAATGTTAAAATTAAAAATCATTTATACATCAGTCAATGAGATCTCCTTTTCTCTGATCTTATTCTCACTTGTCTCTTTCATAGAACTGAGTGCTTTCCTCCAAGTCTTTTCCAATTTCCCTTTTTAACTTAGGCAGACCTGTCTACTGCCCCTATAGCGCTAAAAATTATAAAGCTTGAAGAAGTAAGCTTAAGGTGATATAATTGGGAAGGGGGGGGCATGATTTGCAAGTAACTGATTGTAGTCCTTTACCTTCTCTCTGAACATAACAATTTCATAAAACAAAAGCTGATAAAAAAAGCTTCAAACTAAAATCATCTTGCCTCCTCTGTCTAAGTTATTTAACTGTGAATCTCACTGTGACATTTAAGTAGCTGAAATCTTAGTTCCTAATTTGTTTGTGGATACTTACATCCAGATAGAAACTGTGGCAGGGAGGGCTCAAGTTAACTAGCAAAGTAAAGCTGCTAGATGCTGAATTAAAAGAAATATGGAAGTTATTCTATCTAGATATCCAGAGGGAGGAAGAGGAAAACAAAAAAGTAATAATAAGCTAATAAAATCTAATATTACGTAGAAATCTACCTGTTTCAGAGGTATAGAATAATTAACTGTCACTTTTATATGAAAAGGTGCATGTATAACATCTTATAGACAAGGCAGAAAACAAAAAATACTGTATATTGTATGTAAATACATAGCACATCATGTACATATAACTAATTAATTGCATTTATATGCAGATATATAAATAAAGATATTTAAATATCTTTAATACATAAATAAAACCTAATGTCCTCCATAAGAATAATATCTTAATTCTTTGGAAACAATTCTGATACTCATTCCATTTAGGTATTCTTTATTCATATCAGCAGTCTCTCTGATATCACAGGAATTGTTTTACAGTTAAGTATATAAGACCAGACCATGGTCTTAGAGTTTACTCTATCTAAAGGATTTATTATTTGGATTTACTAATACATCAGTTTGTCAACTGTTAGGTATGGAACTGAAGCAAATATGGCTCTCTTCAACTGACTTTAGGAAGAAGACTGCTTTCATTCTTGGCACTGGAGAAAGAAGAGAGAAGAAAGGCACACAACTTTACAATTCTCTAAAGTGCTTGAGCACATTCTGAACCAAAGATAAGTTGAAAGATAAGAAGCTACACATTCAAAGTACAAGAACATGAAGTGAGATTGCTGTAGCAACAGTGATGTCAAAGAGATGCATTGGAACAGATGTTTCCAGTTCAGCTCTGGGCTTGTTGCTTTTCCTCTTTCCCTCTGCTTTAGTACAACATCTTAGCTCATTGAGTTTCCTTTCAGAATTAAAGTAAAGAACAGAATATTTTTACGATTGTAAACAACTGGCACAATTTTTATATTAATACCAGCAAGCAATCACACTACATTTGCTGTAAAAAGTACACATAAATTGGGTTTGATTCATACTTTATAAAATTGTTTAAAGCTCTTATTTTACTCCACTAATTCTGTTGCATACTGCTGCTCACTTTATGGTGGCCTTGACACTGTTAGAACACAGTAGGAGTTGCTTTGAATTACATTCCGTCTATGAAAATATGAAGGCACAGCCAAAGATAGACATGAAACAACAAGCACAGTCTCTTTTTTGCCTATTTTCTTGGCAACAAGGAAGATATGAGAAGGAACACCTTCTTTTAAACTGTCTGGATGATTGCCTTAATGAGAGGCAAACTGCCTCCTGTGAGATGAAGTACTAAATCATGGTTATATTATTGGGCTGAAGCTTCCTGAAAACATCTGTATGTTAAAGTATTTGTCTCAGACAGCTTAAGTTCTATTTAGACATCCTGCAAGTGACAGTGCCACACTACAAATGAAATCAATAGGTACCTTATTTGTGGTTGGGAGTCAGTTTCTTTAACACAGACAGATAGAGACCTTTTTGGTGAGCTCTAGCCTATCTCCCCTAGCCTCCAGCTGCTACTTCAGAACTGCACAGGTCACCTCTTCACCTCGTGTCCTGTCTATCAGCCCCTTGGCAGTATCTCAGAGACTCTAGGTGATGAGAAATATTTCTTAGTGATGATGGTTAGATGACTGGCTCCTTCCACCCTGAGTCCGAGGTGTAAAAGTGGGATACAGACAGTCTGTTGTCCAGGTTCCTTTCATCATTGGGACAGATTTTTTCTGAAGCTCTTTTCATGGGCAGGCAGGAATCTCCCTGACACTGCAGTCTATACACTATGTATTCATGACGTCTGTGCAAATTGTTTTTCTTTAGCATACATGTAAGCAACATGGAAGACAAAGTAACTCAAAGCTTCTTAACACTTGCAACTCTGAATTTGTCTGCACTGAGGATGAAGGTAGAGGCCTGAGACAACACTTGGGAGAGCCTGACTGTCACTGCATTTCCTAGCAAGATGATAGAAGAGGTATAAGCAATGTTTCCCAGGAGCAGTTGCTACCTGCCCTGGTTTTTTGAACTAAGGACTGTAGTGGATTGACCCTGGCTGGACGCCAGGTGCCCACCAAAGCCGTTCTATCACCCCCGCCTCTGATGGACAGGGGAGAGAAAATATAACAAAGGGCTCATGAGTCAAGATAAGGACAGGGAGACATCACTCAAATAATTACTGTCATGGGCAAAACAGACTTGACTTGGGGAAAATTAACTTAATTTATTTCCAGTCAACCAGAGTAGGGTAATGAGAAATAAAAACAAACTGCAAAACACCTTCCCTCCACCCCTCCCTTCTTCCTGGGCACAGCTTCACTCCTGGATTCTCTACCTACCCCCCTCAGTGGCGCAGGGGGATGGGGAATGGGGGTACAATCAGTTCATCACATGTCTCTGCCGCTTCATCCTCAGGGGCAGGACTCATCACACTCTTGCCCTAGTGATCTAGATGATAATGAGGTCTCCAAAGATCCAGAAGACGTCCTGTGCACACGGGCCACGTGGAGAAAAGTGATTCAAGGTGCCCCAGTGTCGTATTCTAACAGCTTGGCAGCAATGTATTGCCCAGATATGGAAACACCAACTGCGGAGAGTGTCGTCTTCACTCCAAAACTTTGAAGAAAATCTCTGTATCTCTTCATCCCTGCAGGACAGTGCCTTGGCTATTAGGGACGCTCCAAGAAATCAGTCATCTCCTGCCCCGGTCAGAGGGAAAAGGAGCCCCAGGCGTATGCCACGTGGTACACTCTGGTTCTTCCTGCATAACCAAGGGGAGAACATGAGGAAGTAGGATGGTGAACCCACCTTTAAGCTGGAAGCCCATGTACATGAACTGAGAGGGAAGACAGCTGTTAAAAAGGGGTAACCTAAGAAGGCGGCTGTCAGCATAGTTGCTGTAGAGGCCCAAGAAAGTAATCAGCGATCCTCCAGGCACAGAAGACTTGAAACCACCTCCCTTGATTCTGGTGAGAGGACTTCTGGTCTGGCACCGTAAGGGTCAGACAGTGAATACTCTGAGGAGGAGCAGCAAGAGAGGGTCCCTGCGTTTGGCCAGGAGGAGGAAAGGGATGACCAGATAAACTGGACTGTGTGGATTTGATGGCCTGGCACATTAGACCCACAGAAGTATAAGGCTTTGGTAGACACTGGTGCACAGTGTACGCTGGTGCCATCAAGGTACAGGGGCACAGAACCCATCTGGATCTCTGGAGTGACAGGGGGATGCCAAGAATTGTCTGTATCGGAGGCTGAGGTGAGCTTAACAGGGGGACAGGGAATGGGGGTAATGATCAGTTCATCACATGTTGTTTCTGCCGCTTCACCCTCCTCAGGGACAGGACTCATCACACTCTTCCCCTGCTCCACCGTGGGGTCCCTCCCACGGGAGACAGTCCTCCACAAACTTCTCCAACGTGGGTCCTTCCCATGGGCTGCAGTTCTTCACAAACTGCTCCAGCATGCATCCCTTCCATGGTGTGCAGTGCTTCAGGAGCAAACTGCTCCAGTGTGGGTCCTTTCCATAGGGTCACAAGTCGTGCCAGAAAACCGTGTCCAGCGTGGGCTCCTCTCTCCACAGATCCACAGGTCCTGCCAGGAGCCTGTTCCAGTGTGGGCTTCCCATGGGGTTACAAAGTGGCTGCAGGTGGATATCTGCTCCACCATGGACTTCCATGGGCTGCAGGGGGACAACCTGCCTCACCATGGTCTTCCCCACAGGCTGCAGGGGAATCTCTGCTCCGGTGCCTGCAGCACCTCCTCCCCCTCCTTCTTCACTGACCTTGGGGTCTGCAGGGTTGTTTCTCTTACATGTTCTCACTCCTCTCTCCAGCTGCCATTTCTGTCTCCCCACAACGTTTTTTCCCTTCTTAACTATGTTATCACAGAGGCGCTACCACTATCACTGATGGGCTCAGCCTTGGCCGGCAGCGGGTCCGCCTTAGAGCCAGCTGGTCTTGGCCCTGTCAGACATAGCGGAAGCTTCTAGCAGCTTCTCATCAGAAGCCATCCCTGTAACCACCCCTTGCTACCAAAACCTTGCCACACAAACCCTATACAGGACACCTAAAAATCACACCCATAGGATGCTACAGCCCCGTGAAACTAACTGCATTTCTCTTGAGCAGAGCCAGTTCAGGATCAGAAAAATAAATAGGGTGTTGACACAATTTCAGAAATCTGCTAACAGTAATAGTTTGGTTCACGTATTTAATTTGAGAGAGAAATTAATTTTAGCCTTTTATGATGAATGATTTCTTATAGTCACTGTGTCTAGGCCAAACTGTATATGACTCAACAAAAGAGTTGTTCTGCATGGAATGGTTAAAAGCAACAGTTTTAAAATAAAAGGTGTCTCTCACAGTAGCTTCTAAACAATGTACCATATTCTAATACAAGTGTCATTTTCTTACACTGAAAGAAGCAAGTGTGTCAGATTCAGAGTTGCGCTGCACAGCTCTGCTTCAGGTTTCCACTTCCATACATTCTCCAAGTTCTGCCATGTGAAATATTAGGGTACTGAAGGACTTATTTTCATTTTTTGTCTCAGGTCACATGTCACCGAGTAGATCTCCATGAGAACATGAGTCACGTGCCAAAGGCAGGAGGCCCTTTGTCTTACCACCACCTACCACCCCTTTATCCTGCCACTGACAGACTCCTTTCATTCCCAATCACCTAAGGATTTAAAGGTGCCAGTGGGAGTGAAGTTAGAAGAGTCGAAAATTAACACTGTATAGCTAAGGAGAAAAATAAGCATATTTGAAAAGCTGTAAATGTTAAATTAAAGCAGACAGAAAGAAATAAGAAATTATGACATGCAGTTCACTGTTCCATCATGTTCAATCTCTCATAACATCATGTCTGAGACATGACTCACTGATGGTAATACCTCACACCTACTGTTTTAGAAAGATGTAAATGTTCCCAGTGATATAAAAGGCAAGCTTTTAGACAAGCTATTGCAAGTATATTACTTTGCATAGGGAAGGATTTCTTTCCTGACCCTTGGAAGTGACCATTGCATGTAACAAAGTGTGAGACTAGATTCTCATGGCTTGTTATTGCAAATGTTATTCATAGTCATAAAATTATATAGACCTTTTTAAAATGTAGCTATCCAGTGAATCAAGTGCTTGCTAACAAAAGTAATGCATTCCTCTTCCTGTCACATGAGACAGGATAATCTTTTATTTTATTTTAGCTTAATATCTTCTTATGGTATAGGTCCTACACAAGTAAAAATATATATTAAATCCATGTGATCTGATGCCATAAAATCTTGATAGGAAAGACCACCCTTTTATCCTTTATAATCTTCAACCACTGCCTCATCAAATAAAGCTCTGCATTTTGAAGTCTTTAGTTGAAGCAGCATCACACTGTTTGTTACTATACAGGCTGTCATACAACATACGCATTTAGGTAAAATAGAATACAATTAAGGGCATAAGTTACCATTGTACTCTATATGGGGATCAAGCAGCATGTTGCAATCTAGTTATCCTTTAATGCACACCAAATGCTTGTGCTGTTCTGACTCTAAGCACTTTTACTGTTTAAAATGCAGTTAAGGTAGTCTAATAGAATTTGCTTTTCATTTGCATCTGTTTTGAGCAGATGATGCGAAAGATAAATGCTGGCTTTTGCTGATTTATTTTCTAAGAACTTTATGGAACACAGAAGGAAATCAACATAGAATCAGGAAATCCATAATATAAACGTTTAATGACCTCAGATAAGTGCATAAGACCCAAATATGTTGGGGTTTTAGAGAAGATTATGGAAGGATTTTGGTGGTCATAAGTGCAATTTTTTTTTTTCAAATTAAGACCAACCATTTCCATTAAGCTTAAGGGTTTACAGATAAGTTAGACCAGCACTCTGTAACTTTGTGATATTTTTACTTTCCTTTATTTTATTTTTTTATAGGAAAATTAATTTCATAGTTCACTGATTATTTCTTTGAAGGTCTGTCAGAGCCTATGTTTGCTCATTGCTTGTGAATATCTATTTGACATTAAAAGAACTCAAAGAATCAAAATATTCACAAAACATCATTTTTCAAGAGTAGACTGGGAGAATCATTTACAGTAGTTAGGTTTCTCTGGATCATTTTTGTACAAGTGGTGCAACTAGCTTTCCTCACCATAAATTTTTGTTATAAGTTATTCTTGTATTTCCTCAGTTCTGGTATCCATTGCATGTCTTTTGCACTCTGTGAGGCAAGCTGTAATGCAATTATTGCAACCTCACCTTGTTGCAGAACAGAAAGGCAAAGAAGGAGACTAGTATGACCTTGGCCAAAATCCTTATTTTTTTAAAGTCCTGGATTTCTGTTTTAAAGGGTAAGACAGGATTTAATCAGTTTTACTTGGGGGTTTCTCAGAGCTGCGGTTTTGCAGGGAAAGAAGTGTTATGGCTACAACAGCTGTACTAGTTTAGAAATCATAACTTACCATGCCAGCAAATGTATAATACCTAATCTTGCTAACACTGCAGATAATAGTGCAGAGACAATATAAAAAAAGAATAGAAGTGTATTACAAGGGAGGAAGGGAAAGAGAAAATTGCTCATATTCTTTTAAGGGATTTAATTTTACATGTTTGTGAGGGAAATACAAGCTAACAGCATTTAGGTGTGATAACAAAACTCATAAATTACTCTAATGGAAAAAAATATATGCATGTAGCCATATATACATGCATATACATCTTTATACACATATATGAACTAAAAGAATAGGTAGCCAGACTTTTGAAATTACCTTTTCATTCAGAAGTGCACACATGCTCAGACACACACATACTCTCAGACTTGTTAGGCTGAAGCTCAGTTTTAAAAGGGTGCATTTATAAAAACCAAGACTTTCCAGGGGCCTGGTATTGCAATCATTATCCATGACAAACATTTCAAGCTGGCATGGAAAAAAAAATCCATTCCTCATTTGCAGAGCTGCCAGACTACAAGCCTCCTGTGTACTTTTAAATGAACTGATGAGTGAAAAATTAAAGAAAACAGCATTTAACTGTTTGCATGTGCCATGCTCATGGTGCAGCAGCAGAGTATGAAGATGAAATGGTGCAACACTCTACAAAAGCTTTTGCTTGTGTTCAAAGGATGCAGAGCATATTGCACCTTTAATCATTAGGTAGTGCATAGATGACACAGAACACTAATGGCAGTTGTTTTGATGTCTGGGAGTAAAATGAAAATTCCACTGAGGATTTGACAGAGATGCTTGTATGTATCCTTAGTCCATACTGACGCTAAACAACTCTTCAGAAGCTCAGCTGCAGGTGAAGTGCAGCACCATCAGCTTAGTGTTTCCAGGTCAGATGCTGTTGAACGCACTTGGTGACTTTTCATTTGATAAAACAATAATTCAGAGATGACTGAACATGTCTAGCTGATGAAGACAGATCAAATATTCTGCTTATCTCTGAGATAATCTTTCTGACTGAAGAGTACAATATTATTTATACTAAATCATATTTTTATTTTATGCTAATATGATCTGGAAAATATCAACCATTATTTATTCTTATTTCATGAACTTAGTCTCCAGTATTACTCTGCCAACAGCTATTTGTCTGATTTTTATTTTTATTTTTCTGAGATATATATGCTTGTGAATGTCTGGCTTTAACATTCCAAATGTCTTCCTTTAAAAAAAATACCATTATTCAAGTCACCTTTCAGATGAGACAATTCATAGTACTGACTTCCTTATAGCAGCTCATTTAATATTTTTATTAAACCTGAGAGTGCTCTGTTGAATTCCAGATTGGCTCAGCAAAGTACATACAAAGTACATGTTCATTCACCATCTTAAACTTGTATCAGTTATGCTCTTCTTCTGACAACAATTTGCTGTCTTCCAGTTAGTAGTTCTCTAAGAGTAAATGATGGGAGCGTCTATAATTAGTCTGGGGCTACAGAAGGTAGGGAGGAGAGAGCTAAGAGTGTCTCTGAACCATCTTCTGTGCGGCAGAAAGGAGATCCACATGGAGCTGAGGAGGTGAGAGTTGCTTTTTTTAAGCTTTTCTCAGAAATATCTAGAACTTTGTTCTAAAACTGTCAGAAGGTTCACAATCTCACAAATATTTTTCAATCCTCCCATTTCTAATCTGGAGACTGGTTCAATACAATGAAGGAGTTGAAGCCTTTATTCTTTATTTAAGATATAATCTGGTTTTACTACATGCCTTATTCCCAAGTGTATTACCAAGAGTATAAAACTGTGAGAAAAACAGATTCAGAGAAACACGAAAGGGCTCCTAATGTCTGGGGACGATAAAATGATAGTAACACTAAATGTTCCACACTAAATATTCCTAAACTTGAAGGAGCTTGCTTCCCTGAAAAGGACTGCCTCCAGAAGTATGGTCAAAGATTCAAGAACAGTATCAAGACCCAGCTAAAGTGAAGGAAACCATAATTGTTTCAATGTAGTTTAGCTTTAAAAGAACTAAAATGATATATCCACACCTCTTCCCAACCTTCATATTTAATTGGACATGCAAATAAATTTAAAAATTAAAATGAAAAAGAAAGATAAAGCATATGTTTGGTTAAAAAAAACCATCTCACTTCCAACAAGAAAGAAAAAAAATGAAAGTGTTTTATGGTGGCACTGTTTTCAAATTGAAAGAAAAACCTCTGCAAAGGAAATAATTCCAAATGGATTAAAAATTAGTTTTTCTGTGTACACAGATTGACCTATACTTTCATGGGAAAATGAGTAGGCAAAAATGTTGTCTCAGACACACAACCTTTGCTAAATGAATGCCTTGGGCTGGACTTTTTGGCCTGTATTTCTCCTTGTCTTGGTCCTTTCCTTCATTTTCTCTCAGTTCCATTAATATCTCCCGCTGGCTACCGAGGCTTTCGGTGTTTGCATCATCTAAGCCAACTTGCCATTGGCCTTCAAACTGGGGCGCCACAGTCCTGGAGATGGAGCATTGTCATGACCCAGGCTGGACAGACCAGGGAGTCCTCTTGAGTTTGGAATTCCCACAGGCGAGATTAAGGTGAGACGACATGAAATGATCAGTTGAATGTTTTATTTATGGCAGAAGCAGCCTGAACGTGGAAGATGTAACAGTAGGTGGCAGGGTTTCTCTCAACAGGAATTGGCATGAAACTACCTCAGTAAACCGTGTAACCTGTGGTAACCATATACATCAATTCGGGGAATAAGGAGATCCCTCCCATTGGGTAACGAGGTTCAGAGCAGACCCCCTTGCTTTCTAGACTGCTTCTCAGAGAAGAGCCTAGGGGCAGCTGGATCCATTCCTAGTCCCAGACTTGGTCAACAGTTTCATGTCTAAAGGGATGAGGTGGAGGGATTATGGAAAAGGAGAGAGAACAACAGAGTGAGATAGAGGGAAAAAGAAGAAAAGAGAAAGATTTCACTGGTCCTGGGTCCAGCATTGGTCCACTCAGTCAAGGGGTCCCGCTTCAGAGGGCGCACATGCATGGGGCTTGAGTTTGTGTCCTTTTATCATCTCCTTGCCCCTTTTTCGCGCAGGCACTCAACCTCATTAGGCTAATTAGGTGTCATGCATGGTTTGTGCTTTCAGAACCTTCAGGAAATGGGTTTGTGGGCTTGGGGGTCATTTGGGGAGTCACTTCTCCTTCCCTTCAGACATGACCCTTTTTGGATCTTTGGCCATGCACAGTGAGCTGCCCTGCTCAGCACATCAGAACAGCATATCCATATTCGAACACTGAGCCGCACGGCCTGTGGCACGGCCTCCCTGTCCTGTTGCTGATAGGTGCTGATCGGCTTCTTTTCATATGCAGTTCCTTGCTATGTGGGGTTTGTTGTTATGCAGAGTTCGTCGTTAGGCAGAACTTGCTCCATCACAATGTTTGAGACATGAACTCTTTCAGTCTCTCACAGGCATGAAGCTGGCAGTCAGAAGAGGGCTGTACTTTGTCCGTTCTTCATTTCTTAAGACAACTCAGTCTATCAGATCCCTTTCATTATGAGAAAATACTTTGACACTAATAAGTTTAACAAGTACAGTTAGGAGTTATATTCTCATTACTCATTCTATTTAATTTATACTTTTCTTTCTGTTTTCAATTTTTCCTTTGCTGTCTTTACCCATAACTATTTCAAGCCTTTGGCTTTCACTTGTTTTGTGAGAATTTATCTTTTGACAACAACATAAAACAACTGTGAAATATTCTCACAGCCATTCAAAAATCAACAGTTGCCTCTTAAAGTGAGCGAATGACCTGAAGTGCTGAAGTTATTTATTTGTTCAAATATGAGGTGCATTTCAGATGTCACGAAGCACTGAATGTTGGCAACTATTGACTATTTAATGTAGAACAACACATGAGTCATACTACAAATATATCATGCAGCAGGCAGAAGAATCTTGGTACTCCAATCTACTCACACTTGATCTGCTAAACTATTGGCACTCAGGCTGGTTGTGTGAGCAGAGACTGAATGGCTCTGGAGACTGAATTATCCTTTCAATTTATGAGCTGGTCTACCTAACAATCTGCTGTTAAAGCTGTTGGAACACATTGGAAAGGAGCTGATTTAATTGACATAATGCTCCCCAGGACTTCTAGCTCAGCACAGACTTAGTAAAATCATGTTTGGCATTACATGAAGAACTACTAGTTGAAAGGCTAACCGTGTTGTATTTTTTTCATGATCGGTTGACAGGAAAATAAACACTTCATCGTGCTGACCTCGAAATCTAGCCAGATTATTAAATAACAACTCACCTTATTTCAAAATAACCTGTAATACTGTGTAATAGAGATAAACCTTTGTTGGTCAGCTTCTCCAAATGAAAGATAAATGCCATGAGGGCAATAAAAGCTTCCATCAGCAGCATCTTAGTGTGTCTGATCCATGAAATATAAATTGCACTATCATTGATCTAGTGTCATTCTTTTCCACAACAACTGAAATGTATTTATAAAAAGAGCTGCTTGCTGTTTTTAAAAACAAACTTCCAAAGTTTAAGAAACATTGGACAAGACAAAATAAGATAAAAGACATTTTAATATATCCACAATTATTCTTTTTAAAGCAAAAAAAAGTCTTTACTTTTAGCTAATTAATGAATAGATCACCAATTTCAAACAATGTTCAAATAGATTTACTTGACTACATCCAGCTGCATTTCATGTTTACAGAGAGGAATGCTACATGGTGGAGTAAACAATGACACCCAGTGGACGTATTGACTCAAGGCCTGTTTGTGTTGTTTTGGATTTTCTCAGCACAACTATTTCTATTGTTTAGGCAAATTAACTTTGCTATTGTTTTGACTTGATTTTGGGGTTCTTTGATTTTTTGTTCGGTTGGTTTTTTCCCACAGTACTAACAACACAATAGCTGAGTTCTCTTTGGAGCTAAATGATGTAGCAGGTTTGACACATAGAGCTCCATCCCTGTAATGAGACAAATGATGACCAGTTCATCAATGACAAGAGTCATACATATAAATCTATACAAACCGTGCTTATTAAAGAAACTGACTGTCAAAAAATGTTGGAGCACAAGATATAGTAGGTTGGTATGACAAGGATAGATAGGGGATATTCATGCTGTTTTCCAGAGGATGAAAGCTGTTGGATTGTTGTGTGCCTTTATGTTAACCTTAGGGGAAAAAAACCTAACAAAAATAAAACCAAAAACAAACAAAAAAACCCAATCCTCCCCCCGCCAAAAAACCCCGAAGCAAACAACACCAAAGTGGAGCCTACATTACGGATAAAAAGGATTTTAATGTTATGGTTTATCAGGAGATATGGGATATCTGACTCCAACTGAGACCAAAGCAGAAGCCAGGAGCAGCTGACTCTAATGAAATTGGCTAGAAGATGCAGGTCTGGAATGTGTTGTCTGGTTCTAACTTGTGTGCTGTGAAACCACGTATTTATTACTTCTGGCTTCTGTGGTACATCAGTCACTGAATGATCTCTTGGAACAAAGTTTGTATGTCAATTCTGTCATGAGCTGAACCCATGTCAGATATTATTACAGGCCTTCTCATTGATCTACAAATAATAAGTAATTTTTTGAATAAAATTTGTCTCATAAAATACTGATTTTCTGAATGATACAATTGTAAATCAGGCTTTCCTCTTTTTCTGCCCTTACTTCCCTCTCTGCCTGAAACCACCATATAGGCATCCCAAGACAGTGAAGCAGTAAGATGAATTTGCAAATTATTTTGTTTTCCACCTCAGTGCTCAGGAAAAGTAATGCTCCTAATGCTCCTAATGATAAATGTAATCCAATATCATGATGCATAGGCCATGGTAAGAAGGCTTCAGTAAGAACTAAACAATGTCGTGTGGAATTGTTGGTGAAAGGTTCAGCCAGGATGATAATGTCCTAAGGCATTTTACAAGCAACAGCAAAACTTCATGGCTGAGGTGCACAGAGAAGATGCAGTGGCTGCTACAGATGGGAAAGTAAAGATCTTCAACAGATGGTGGATGGGAGAGCTACAACAGGAAGTAGACCTAGTAAATCCCAAGAGGGAATGAAGAGCCTATTACAGACTCTGCTAGGAGTTAGTATCACTGGCAAAGAGCGAGGCTGGTCTGTGCAACCCATCCCCAGTGCACAATGTCATCCTAAATACAATAAAAGCAAATAAAAAAATAACTGTATGAACAGACGAGTAGGTATTGAGGGACCAATTGCAGCTTGTGGGTATTTGTAGTATAAATAATTAATATTAGCCAATAAAACTTTTTAATACTTTCTTGTAATACTTTTCCTCTCAACTACTTTGTACCTGTATCTCAAAGTCTGTTTTCGGATTGACTCTATCTTACCAAATTAATCTAGGTAATTCCAATACCATTCTCTGTTTTGACAATTTCTAACTGTTTCATGCTATTTCTGTTGACTGCCAAATTTTCCCAGAAATAGAGCATCTAGAATGCCCTCCATCATGTACCTTGCCCTGCCATCAGTCTAAAGACCTATGATAGACTACCATGATTTATAAAAAAATCCATTAGATTCCAAGATAATAGAACCAACGTAATTGTTAATTATTGAAAATGGTGAAAGTAAGAAAGACTAAGATTTCCAATTCATGCTGAGAAACTGTTCTAGTGAGATGATTCCTGTGTCCTTATGAATATCTGTAAACTCATTACTAATGAAGTCTGCTGAAAAAGCTCTGGTGACATTTCTATTGAGAAATATGATCACAGAACAATTCAAGCTGTGAAGGGACCTCAGGAGGTCTCTAGTCCAACCCCCTGCCCAAAGCAGGGCAGCTCTGGGGTCAGACCAGGCTACTCAGGGCTTAGACAGGTTGGGGCTTGAAACCCTCCAGGGACAGAGATGGCACAGCCTCACGGGCTGACCTGCGCTACTGCCTCACTGTCCCTATGGGGAAACAGTTTCTCTTTCTACACGGAAACGCTCTTTCTTCAGTTTATGCCTGTATCTCAAATAGTACCCTTGGCTAACAAAGGAAGATCATGCTCCAACTCGAATCAGTGAAAATTTTGTGACTGGTTCCCATAAGAACATGGTTATTTCCCTTTTGCTTGTTTTCATTAATGTGATTGCCTGTTCCATACTGAGAGCAGGTGTCCATGGCCACAGTCTTCCTCAGAGTGAAAATGAATCAGATGAGTCTCTGAATTCATATGCTATTGTCTTTGTTTGCTTTGCTTTCTTTACAGCCTACTTCTACAAATTACACATGAAATACTCAGGACAGTAAAGACTGGGGAATTTCAGATCTTCAGATTCATTAAACTGTATCTCCTGTGGGATACATTGGACAAGCTTTTCATTTAAAAGGCAGGTGAAATCAAACTGTCAGTTCTGTTCAATAAGAACCAAATGAAGAACAGCAACAACGACAACAAAAAGTAATCATAATGGCAACAGCAGCTGTCTCTTCATGGGTGCTCATGAGACACTGTACAGAGCTTTTCTCAAAAAAAAGGAAGAAAAAAAAAAAAGGAAACAAACGCAACACTAGAAACAAGTAATCTGCAAAAGAGCCCTTATTTCCCTCCTAAATTGCTTAAGGGATTTGCGAAACGTACTGCTGCTACGGCTGTCACCCACACTTACCTTTTCTCAGATAGGGAGCACAGCTGAGACCTTCATCTCTCTATATGGCCCTTCCAGCTATGCCGTGTGTTGATTTAACTATAGTATTACACCGACACGTCCTGAGAAAATGCTCTGCAACTGGGCTTTCACTCTGGGAGTAGGAGAAAGCCTCATCTGACAGAAAGATGGCATCTTTTAACAGTTTATTATTTACTTTTTAAGACTAGCCTACAATTACAATAAAAGTAATAGCTTATTGATTTCACAGGAACACATACGTACATGGGAGTGCAAATATCCCTTTTAATGCATATTGTCATAGTTTTATTTTAGTCATTTGAAGGAACAGAAAGATGGAAATGGCATCACTGAGTTTTCCCTTCTCTTTTTTCTTACAATTCCCTTTTCTCATTGGCCACACCGATGCCCCTCCCCCAGAATCTCTTATAGCCACAATTCTTGCCAGCATAAGGGACCTACCCGAGATTGAAAAGAAAAATAAGCAATTATTCATGAGATATTGTGAGGGAAAACCAAAAAGGCAGAGGCTTGCAAGTAAGTTGCATAGGCTTCTGTGAAAAGGCTAATGTACTGTACTCAGGGAACTTAATAAAACCACTAGGAAGGCGTGAGAGCAGCATGAACAGAACTGTGTGTCTATCACCACTCCCAGCTGGATCCTCCAGCCAAACTAAATTTAGGAAGTACATGTTTTGGCTTCAGCAGTGAGTCATATGATAATGATTATTTTCTTATTACTCAAAATTTGGAGTCTGTGAAGGATAAACATGAGATAGTAATTTTCTTTGCTGCAAAGGAATGGCACAACTTGTGATACAATGCCTTCTCAGAAATATAAAACATGATGTTACAAAACTTCAGAAAATGCAGGAATAATAAGCATTTGAATTCTAAAGCTCTCTGGAGTATTACTTTTTATTGTACTTTTTTGTTTGTTTGTTTACCTCTGGTGGTCACCATTTTTCTCTTCATTGGCACAATTAGTGTATGTAAGATGTGATACATGCACTTCTACAACCTGGCCATATCAACAATTTTTAGAATGCAGACCCTGCTCTATGACATCAGTGTACACAGCCTTATGATGTTTCACCATCTCTTCTCCTTTTAAATAAGGAAATCCTAAGGGTTTTTCTTCCCCCAATAATTTAATCTGTTTCCTTCTGTCATGCTTTGCATCATAAAAGACATAATATATAAGGTCAGTTTATAGCAGCTGGGCTTGAAATTCATGCCATATTGAATTCTAATATCTTTTTACTCCTAATTCTTTAACTATTATACTAAAAGACATATTAAATCAATTTCTCAAATATGTTATTTAATTTAATATTAAAAAAAATTTGGGTACTAGCAGGAGAGCCTGAAGTTTCTCAAGACTGTAACAGTTCTGGAAAATCAGCTCTTTTAAAACAGACCAGGATCTGATATCTCAAAAAAATGAAGCATTCTAGAGAACGTGGGCTATAATCATCTCAATCAGTAAAACGTAGATAATTATTTTTGTCATGCTACAAGGATGATGTGAAAATTAATCTGTTAACAAGGACAAGATAATGATTTTGTCAGTTAAGCATTATGAAGCATTGATATTATTTTGCCTGTCAGTCATCTTTTCATTAAGATCCTTATTCATTATCCTGAGACAGAAGACCAAAGTTTTTGAGCTAATAAATTTAGGAGAATCAATTTAGTGTTTCATTGGACTTTGTTGGCAAAGTCCCTGCCCTCTTGGCTAGGAAGAGTTGCATTATCTTTGAAATGTTAAAGTAAACTTTTCAAAAAGCTGTGTCAAGCAAACTTGAGTCCCAATGAGATCAGTAGGTATATTGGCCCCATCAGATGTAAATGTAGAAGATCAAGAATGAGCACTTCTGCAAATCCCATTCTGACTAGTATCTAGGCTGATTTAAAAAAAAAGAAAAAAAATCCATTGGTTGGTTTTTCATTGGTTCTCCTTCCCCCCAAGCTATGTAATTCCATGAAGTATAAGATGGAAGAAAATATTTGTTTATAGGAATTCTACAGGCACAGATGTATGTGCAAATATGTCTGTAAGTTTTCATGGCAATGTCTGTGATTTACTAACACACGTACATACACACATACTTTTATGCTAGAGACTTTCTCAGTCCCTCTTCAGTGTTCAGTTTTAGATATTCGATGTGGCAGTGATGGAGTAGAAATGATACAATAGTTCATCTGAGAGAAATAAGGTCCAGTTTTCAATCCTTGCTCCACATGAGTTGAAATTCTTAAGTGTTATTGTCCTGGGTTCAGTTGGGATAGAGTTAATTTCCACTGGAACCTGGGAGGGGGCACAGCCACAACAGCTGACCTGAATTAGCCAAGGAGCTATTCCATACATCATGCTCAGTAGATAAATGGGGAGCAGGCTGGGGAAGCTCTCAGGTCTCGGTGGGGGAAGTGGCAGAGCATTGGGTTCTGGGCAGTGAGCAGTTGCACTGTGCATCACTCGTTTTGTATATTCTATTATTAGTACCATTGTTTTTGTTGTAACTTCTCTTTTTGTGTTTTCCCACTAAACTGTCCTTATCTCAACCCACGAGGTTATGGGTTTTTTTCTTTTCTCCTTTCTGGTCCTCCTCCCCATCCCACGGGAGGGGGGCAGGGAGGAATGAGCGAGGGGCTGTGTGGTGCTTTGTTACTGGCTGGGCTGAAATCACAACAGTCCTTTTTGGCGCCCAACATGGTGCACGAACGGTTGAGGTAACAACAGATCTGGCCAGAGCATGTTAAAACAAATTCATTATATGCATTTCTTATATTAGTTAAATAGTCGCTAGTCACAATGTTGGCTCATTTGTTCACATGGTGGCATTGTGTAAGTTCTTATATGCTCTATGTATTCCCCGTGGTTATGTTTATCACCTCTGGGAGAGGGATCAGGATTCTCATTTTGTTATACTGGGTAATGTCGACTTATGAAATGATTACATCACTGGTCATGAGGTTAAGCTGGTATCTGTATGCAGCAGTGATATCATTTCCATCCTTCTGGCGCCTTCTATCGGAATTTATTAGTAATCGCACCCAATCTATGGTGAAGTTGGGGGGGATAATTCCCCCCGTTCATTCACCTCCCTTTTCTCCTTCTGGCTAACTACAGCAGTTTTTGAGAATTTTGAATACCCTTGGGATGTGCAAGTCAGCATGCTGTTAGTGCTATGTCTCCTGAATGTTTTTCAGGTCTTGTCTAGGGCTACAAAAAAGTTTCTTAAGAATACCACCCAGAGATCTGCCCCAAGGCTGGATAGTCAGGTGTGGCACGGCATGCGGGAGAATATGGGCAGGTATCTAGAGAACTTCTCACCTCCAGTAGCTTGGAACTTCACTCCTGAACAACTACAGAACCCTCATGAAGTGGTAGAATTTTTTTGAAAGGAAAATGCTGTGGCTATTCCAGAGAGACACAACTTACCACATTGTGCTGGGCCCTGGCCAGTATCTACCAAACACTGCTCAATATTAGGCAGCACCCTCAGGGGGAAGGAGGGAAAACAGAGTGAGAGGCACCGTGGCTACCCCAACCCCAGCGACAGGCACTGCAGATGAACCAGAGAACTAACCTGTGCCAATATCAGTCGCCCCTATACAGAAGAAGAAATACACAAAGAAATCAGTTCACTTAGTGAGGGATGAAAGTGAACCAGGGTCATCACAAGACCAGGAGGAAGAGGCACAACCTGAAATAATCACCCTATCCTATCCCTGAGTGAGTTGCATGACATGCGAAAAGATTTTAGCTCCCATGCAGGTAGGCACATGTGGTGGGTTGACCCTGGCTGGGCACCAGGTGTGCACCAAAGCCATTCTATCAATCCCCCCTTCAGCTGGACAGGGGAGAGAAAATATAACAAACGGCTCCTGGGTCGAGATAAGGACAGGGAGAGATCACTCAACCAATTACCGTCATGGGCAAAACAGAGTCAACTTGGGGAAAATGAACGTAATTTCTTGCCAGTCAACCAGAGTAGGGTAATGAGGAAAAAAACCCAAACCTCAAAACACCTTCCCTCCACCCCTCCATTCTTCCTGGGCNTTCTTCCTGGGCACAGCTTCACTCCCAGATTCTCTACCTACCCCCACCAGCAGCGCAGGGGGAGAGGGGAATGGGGTTACGATCAGTTCATAACACGTTTCTGCCGCTTCATCCTTCTCAGGG
>VYZV01038147.1:0-31289 GCA_013401275.1 Pandion haliaetus | reverse complement strand
AAAAAAAAATCTGATAGGGGCTGACATCATCTTGTGCAAGGTAATCAGGAAGAAGTCCTCCTGAAGAGCATTACCCAGTGCTCCTCCAGCAAGGAACAAAGCTGAAATAACTTAAGGACTTTCTATCCTTTTGCTTTCAACACAGAGATGCTGTTAGAGAAGAAAGATGAAAGCAGGGGACTTTGCACTTGAACTACAATACAATTAAGTTAATCATGTTCTTTGGTTCATCTGATGATTAATCCACTGGTTTGGGGTAGGTTCCAAGAAAACGCCACCAGAATTGCTTCTGATATAGCTGTAACTAGTTAGCTTGAGAAGAGCTAGTCACACATTCCTGGCATGCCAGAGCCCCTGATGAGCTATCAGCAGATTATTTAAACAAAATGGGGTTTGGGGTTTTGGTTTTTTTTCAACTTTTCCCAGCCTGTGCTACAATCCTTGCCATTGCAGATGCCCTGGTAGCAGCATGCATACTGACTAATTAAAGTGCATCTACAATAAGTACATTCTTTGAAGTGAATGTTGGTTAGTTGGTCACTTAGATCTCACCTCTTTGAATATGACTGCAAATGTACAAGAAGCCTCAAGAATAAGTAACAGGCTTGAGCAATTCACTGTGGCCAGTTGCTGTGGAGAGTTAGTATTGCTTTCTCTGCTAGTCCTCATTCTGGGAGTGAGAGACATGTGGAACTCCTTGATAAAGAGGGTCATTGATGCAAAGAGTTCAAATGAACTCAAAGTTCATGGGTTCAGAAGACTGGAGGATAACTCTGTAACTAACTGGACATAGTGCATCAGACTCAAGAGCTGGCTTAAGACTGGGAGAGCATTTGGAGAAAGTATAGTACAGTTTGATCATGGCTTGACTACAGTTTGGCATCTGTTTATGGCCACTGTTGGAGACTAGGACCTTGCTAGACTGTCTCAGATGACCTTTAATACAGCCAGTCTTATGTGGTCGAACTTGAAAAGCAACTTGGATTCTCTGGAAAGGAAGATGTGACATTACTGCATAGACAGTGCATGGGGATATAGGATTTGGCTTGAGACTGAATGGAGTTCATGCAGAAACAATCCTCAGATTGTGTAAAGATGCAGGATCTCACTGGCATCAAGGAGCTTCACCAGTTTACCACAGCCCTGTGCAAAATAGATAAAAATCTACCGCTTAAACCCTTAATGTTCTGAACTACACTAAGCAGATGAATACATTTAATAAATTATTTGATTCATGGCCTTGGCATCCGAAATAAACATTTAAAATCGTTAATGGAAGTGCTTTTTACTTCTGGATAAAAACTACTAAAAGGGCTGACTCTGAAATATTTGAGACGTTTGGTTTGTATTAATGTTTAAAGGTTGGATTCTTATCCCAAACTTTTTGGATATTTTTGGGCAGTGAATTGTATGTGAACAAGCTTTCCCGTGTGGTTTGTAGGCCTTATGCTTGGCAGTGTTAAAATTACCACAGGAAGAGCTTTTTCTCATGGCATTTTGGCTTCCGGTCACAAGCATAGCCTGGAAGTCAAGAGGCGTGGGAAATTAAAATAAGAGGAGAAACAGTTAAACAGAATTCTGTGACGAGGTTTTGGATTCACTGGAAATTATGGGAAGGTCAATCCTTATTGTATCCAGATCCATTCTCCCATGCCTAATAAATTACAGGACTAGGTCAACAAAGCTAGACATATAAAGGGACACTAAAATGTCTCAGGTCTTTCTGTTTGCCAGCTGAGGACTTTTCTCCCACTCTAAACTAGGTGAGACAAACTGTTAATTTCCCCAGTTAATAGAAACCTGATTGCTTCTCTTGGGAAACCATGTCATAATTAATAGCTCATAGTGCCTCGATGTTTTTTTCCTGGTATTTAGCAATTTTAGTTAATTTCATTAGTGTTTAATCTAGTTACTCCTCTGAACTCCTTCTGATTTTATGATTTAAGATTCACTTTATCCTTAGTGCTGATTCTCTTGGTATATTCAAAGGTTGCCACAAAACGGCTTTTCCATCAGGGCTCAGATCATTCTGGGTCTTCCCTTTATGATTCCCCACTTTTCCCTTTTATTGATAAGGAAAACAATCTCATGCTAGAAAGAGAGACACAGAAGTAGTTCAACGTTTAAGTTTAATTGAAACTTGAAATTAAAAGTGTGAAAGCTTCAGTCACATAATCCAGGTCACTTGACAAGCTTGATTTTTCAATCTGAGGTAGGAGGCCATATCAAAAAGGATTTGCATGTTAGGCTGTCTGTTCATCAGCACCCCCGACCCCCATGGCATGATCCTACTTATTTCAATAAAATCAATCACCTGAAGAAGTGAGATATCTCTTTTCGTATGGAGGGAGTTAATTTGAGAGAAGTGGATTTTAGGTTTAGAAAAGCATAGGTTTGATTTAGATTCACATTTACTGTCACAAATATGCAATCTGAAAGCCCAGCAAAGAACAGTTGATTTCACCTTCAAACATTATCACCGATTTTATTCTGTTGAGGGCAACGCTTTATTAGTATTTAGAAAAGGAAAAAGACAACTAAGTGATAGAGTCGGTATTTGTCTCTTCCAAAAAAAAATATATATATTGCACCATAAAAATGGTTCAAATATAGTGAGTCCACCGTATATATGAGTTGAAAGAGAGTGAAAACTAAAGGAGCATTTCAGTAGAGCTGACTAGATTTTGGGCTGTATCCAAGGGTTTCTGTTCAGCATAATGAGCTAATCAGATCCTATTCAGCCCTGCACTTCTCCACATGAGAGACAGCATCTTTCTGTTACATCCTCAAGCTGTTGTAATCAGCATAAGTTCCTGACTGTGAGCTTCATTGGCCCAGAAGAAAGGGAAGTGGTGGTACAGTATTATGCAATGACTATTTTCCTTGGGAAAACTTTAGTCCTTTTGATTCAGACTAGTTAGTATTTATGGTCTCCTGGATTTATTGCAACAGCCATCTTTTAAGAAAGATTTTCAGGGTGATGTGATATTGCTCACAGGATACAGGTGAGATAAGTAGGTCTTCTCTGTTGGGGAGAAGGTAAGGGAGGGGGAGGATTTGCTATACGGTCTGTTGACCCATGGCAGCTGAAACTATTGGTGTGCAGGGAGAACTGTTTAAGTGAGATTTTAATCTTTGCCATGGCATATGCACTTTGGGAGAGGCATCCTTTTAAATTCATTTGTTATAAATCAAATATTTGTATATGGAAATAGCATTTGATTAGAAACTGTCTACTTTTCTTCAGCAGACATACGGGATCTGGTTTCAGAGTATCCGTCTTAACATGTTTATCTTCACAGACATCCAGAAAGTTTTACCACAGGAAACTGATATGCAGAGATTAAATGACTTTCCCAAAGTCATATAGGAAGTCTGTGGCAGAGCAAGGAAATGAATCCACATCTCCTGAATCCTTGGCTGCTATCTTAGCCACTTTTTTTCCTGCAAAACAAATCTTTTGTTAGAATTTAAATTTCTGGGTGTACTTCAAGTCTTACTGGGAGTCCAGCTCCATACATTTAGTAAGGCCACTGTGAATTTTGTCCAAAGCTCTTCTGACTCAGAAAGTGGAAAAATAAAGTAGGTCTTTTATGTAACTGTGTCAAGAGGCAAGTTAGGCAGCAGCCAAGCCTTTCAAGGAAAGTGGATTTCCCTTGTGTGTTCTGGCTTATAAATCCTGTCTCTTTTATTTTAGAAATATAATTGTTGCACCTTCCAAAACAACACACAAGAAGCCAACTGCAACTGTCAGTGTCTTGTGTGCCTGTGAATGACCTTGGACAATGCAAGGAAAGAGGAGTTGGTATCAAATTAATGAAAAGGAAAGACAGAAAACCCAAAACAAATGGGTTAAATCACTACAAATAACTCACTTCTGGCAAGAAATCATCTGTTGGGTATACATAAATGAGTCATTTTTGTCTCTATGATCTCTCTAATCAAAGGGGAGAATTGGACCCTTCCAGATGCTGATTCAGTCCTCCTGAGACAGATTTCTAAAATAAGTGTGATGAATCATTTTCTAGCAGCTCCTGTCTCCCTTTGCTGGCTGTGGAGGAGCTTACAGTAGATATATGACTTTGACATGAAAGAAAACCCGAACATTATTTTTCTTATGTGTGTGTGCCAATTACAAAGCTTTTCCCAAGATGTAGGTAAAGCAGTTAAAGCATTCCTTTTTCTTTGCTCTGATTTGCTCCAATCACATGTTCATCTGTAGATATTGCCTAAGATTTTAAAAAAAAAAAAGATCATGAAGGAGCCTTCAAAAACTTTAAAGTATGCAGGAGACATTTTCCTATACATAAATATCACTTCTTGAATCTATGTAAAGTTAAAATTCCTCATAAAAATAAAATCTTTTGAATCACTTAGTTGTATTTCTTCTTCAGTCAGCTAAAGAAGGAAATTGATAGACATGAAGTAAAATCAGAATCTTCCTTAAAAAGACACTGGGTTGTAGAACTTTTTCCTTCTCCAGAAATTCTTGTTTGTCACTTGTGAATACAGAGAAAAAAACAACAAAACTCCTAAACAGGTGTTGCATCCTTTGACCAGGACACCAGTGTCCAACTGCTTTTGCTGCCTAATGTAAAGAAGTTCTTTTAGGCAAGTGAAAGGAAGCAGTTGTCTCTAATTTCCTTTCACTTTACAAGAATTTCTTTAATCCTTAGGTCAGCTTTCACCCAACATCATCTTTTTTAAGGTATCCATTTAAGCCATTTTTCACTTCAGAATCTTTTTTCAGCTGCATAATTAGAGAAGGAATATTCTACCATTATACTGTCTGATGCCTAGCACAACAGCATGTGGCTATTTCTGAGTGCTACCATTACATAACTTATTAAAATAAAATCAGGAAAATTAAAGATGTACTTGTGCTTTGAGTTAGAGTTCCTCCCTAATTTAGAAATCCTTCCAATCAAATGATCAGCATTACATTGGTACACATATGATGCAGGAGAACCAGGCTATCAGTATACAAGGTTCATGCACGAGCACACACATGTGCACATGTAGCAAAAGAATAAGCAAAGTCTACAAACATAAAGTGTATGACAAACTTAGCTGGTAACAGTGCCTGCAATGCAAAAGACTAACTGTTGCAACACCAAAAGCCAATTTCTACCCCGTGACACTAGGAGTCCCATTCCCGCTTTGAAAGTCTGCACGTTCTTGTAGGGATCTAATATTAAATTAATCTTTGAGGAAACTTCTGCAGAAATGCACTGAGGAAGAATGTGATTCTTCCAGTATAAATTCTAGAGAGGACTGAAAAAAAATAATATTTTTTCCACAACAAGTGGGTAACTATAATAATCACATTGTTCTTTGCTAGTAGTTGTTTATTTTGCAATAACCCTATTCTCCTACAGAGCTTTCTACCTATTTTTTTACACTGCTTCCATTTTTTTACTTCCTTTCTTAACTGCTCTACTGGGCTGGTGCAGGTTCTTGCACGCGGGCAGCACTGGGAGCCATTGGACTACCCACACTGCCTCTGATGAACTCACCAGTCAAGCTGTTGACCCCAAAACATTCTCTAGCCTCAGGGTTCCCTTCTGGCAGCGCAAGAGCTGAGCTCACATCACTGGGCAAAGACAAAACGGGAACCCTGCTTAAAATAGTAGGTGATGACATATGGATTGTCTGGATTTTATTTTTAACTAGGTCAACCTTGTGCAAGTGAAAGTAATGGCTGAGATGTCCAATTAAAGTCATAAAGTGATTTGGGCCTGCTGATGAGGACCATCTCCCTCCAGGCTGTGTCAGGGTAACGCAGTCCAGAGCTACTTCAGACCCTGACCTTCCATTCTTTCTCTAATACCTCTCCATTGGTTACTTTGACCATATCTGCTATTGCCTTTGCAGCATACCTCAGTCCCAACTCATCTCTTCTGCCCACTGTTCCTGTCTCCCAAATCCCATCTGAATCTTGCTAATTCAGCATAGCGCTCTCACATAACTATATGAAGGCACTTCCTATTCAATTACAGGGTCGTTTGGAGTAAATAACACCCAGTTATTTGGTCTGCAGCACTGTGGGTCACTCAGAGATGAAACTGAAACATTCTAATGCTGAATGGGGCTGGTAAATTGTCAAGCCTGGTGAAGAAAAGGCAGATGTGTACAATGCACCTGGTTTTTCTTCATTAGGAAAGCAACAGGCTCATGTAGTTCTCTTTTTCAATGAAAATACAGTATGTACTATTTCTGTAGACAACAGATGTTAAACTGTGGCGATTAAAGCAAACCATATTTTTTACTTGCAGGAACAGATAATTTGCACCAAAGAATATTTTAACAATGGTCCAAGGAGATCTCAGAAGCATTAATAACATTGATTTTTTAAGAAAGACTAGAACACCGAGAAATTAAAGAGGCTTGATGAGAAACAACCACTGATAATAGTTAAGAATTCAGTTGGGGGAATCAGGGCAAGTACAAGATGAGCCTGACACTGATCATAGGCAAAAATCACAGAGAGGCTGCTATGTGACATATATCCAAAAGGAATGAAGAAATTGCAACAGCAAGATGAAAGGTATGCTGTCATAAAAGGCTTCTGTTTGTTTTATGATTAATTCCTTTCTTTTCAAGACTACAGGGTTGATGGTTAGAGATAGTTGTGTAGACATGCTTTTAGCACTCTACAGAGCATTTGATATAGTCCTGTGTGGCTTGGTTTTTCATCTGAAAAACAAATAAATAATGCTAGCAAAAGTGAACACCAGTGTAGCTCATGTTAAATATATCAAAGGTTAACAGATTACAGCAGTTTCTGTAAAAAAGAGGATCATCATACAGTACTGTTTCTACTGGTATCCTGTAGGCTCCTTTTCCTGGCTGAATGCTACTTGGTGTCTTTATCAGAGATCTCTTTGAGACTGGCAGCAAAATTTAAAAATATGTAAATTAAAAGCTATTGCAAGTGATATCAGAAAGAGATCATATTAACCTGCATGCATATTAACACAGATCATATGGTAAAGTGGGTTTACTTAAGACATGTGCATTTCAAAACCTGTGATTGAAGAATGGAGATCATGCCTTTAAAATAGGCAAGTGAGTACTGCAAATTAGTAGCTCTGAAAAACATGAGGATTCTAGCAAATGATCATTTGTGAGTTCTGGTGAGATGTTGAGACTGTCTTTGTAGGCATAATTTTTGCTTACAAAAGAAGGAGACTACTGCGTAGAAAAATAAAAGGAATATTACCCCTCTATCTGGCACGAGGGAGAGCTTTTGGGGAGTCTTCTATCCAGCTTGATGTCTACCCTGCCAAAAGAATGTAGAAAAACTGGAAAGTGTTTAGAAAGAGCTATGAGAATGACCTGAGATTACAAATACGTGTCTCAGTGTGACACTGGTTTGGAAATATCACAGTCTGAAAGTAATTTCAGATAATAGATAGCTTTCTAACCTAGCAGAAGAAGACGAAAATAAGATTCAGTGACTAGAAGCTGCAGTTAGACATAATCCAGGCTAGGAGTTTGCCTTTTTAACAGGGTGACAAATCAGCCATTGGGATCATGGTGCTTTGTCTCTCAGCTGAGAACTTGAAATCCAACCCAGACCCAGACACATGGGATCAGTCAGCCAGAGCTCTGGCCTTGAAGTAGAAATTTCTGGGTGAGATGCTGTGGCCTGCACTATGTAAGAGTCAGAGTAGTTTATAATTTTCCCATGCGGTTTTTGAAACCTCTGAAAAACTCCGTTTACTTGTGGAAAACAGGACCAGAGTGCTTGTGTCTCGATAAAAGATACGGCCATCCACTGACATGCAGTCTGCAGACTAAGAGATGAGGAAGGTGCCCCACTGGATTGTTTAAACTCACTATATCTGTGGCAGACCTGAATGAGGTTTTAATGTACATTAAAATTATTCCGTAGGCAGTTATATACTGTGAAGCCAAAACATTTCCTTTCCTCCACTTCCCCCCTCCCAAGCCCTAAGGCTTTCATTTACAGTAGAAAAAGGGAGCCAGTAAATCTATACTGTTCTATAAACAGGGCAGCACAATGTCTGTTAAAATTCTGGGCAATTTCTTGTAATCATATATACTTAAGTAAAATTTACATGATCATTACAGGCTGCTCTTGGGCAATGGCTCTTTGTCAGCCTATGGTGATTAGCACATAGGTGCTGCCAGGACAAAATTCTGTCAGCACCACAAGAAGCAATTTCATCAGGTTTCTTTTTACACAGACTTGCAGCTCACACTGGCCCTGCAGCCTGATAGGCCCTTTTTTTTTTTCTTTTCCCTAGCCATGCAGCCTGACTCTTCAGATGGAAATTAAAACAATTTCAAGAATGAAGAGTTCTAGCCTGTTTCTAAAAATAGCCCCGATCTTCAGCAGGGGATGTGATTCCTTAGCCATGTGCAACAAAGATGACCTCTTTGTCAGGTCTAGCCTGCAGCGGGAGGTGTCTGCTCCTGGTCTACTTTTACATTGGTTCAAAAATAAACAGCAAGTTCCTCTGGCTGGCCTCCCTTGCCAAAGGCAGGCAAGGAACGTTCTGTACAAGGAAGCACTCACAATCATTTGAGGGGCCAACTCTAATGAAGTTAATTGATGCATCAGCAATGTGTGTTAAGCATTAATGCTTTACTAATAGGTTCATGGGTTGCACAGCTACATATTATATTAGTGCACAGTAAACATAGTACCGTACATTTGGGATATCCTATGGATGTGAGTTGAAAGAGAATGCATTTATTTTTGCAAAATGGAGTCTTTGTGCTCAGATCTGAAACTTATGTAAGATGCCAGGTAGAGCAGAATATATCACCTACTTTTCTAAAAACAGTTGAATAAACTAGAAATTTGTGTGATGTTTTACAGGAGAAAAAATCCTAATAAAAAAAAGGTCACTTGAGTCCTTTATGAATTACATTTTTTATGAAAACAAAACAGGGTAAGGAAAAATTTAAAGTTAAAGCAACAGGAAAGTCATTGCAATGTGAGCATGAAGGAAAATTAACCCCTCTTTTAATGATCTTTAGTATCCAGGAATTAGAAAACTACGTTGCAGTGCAGGCATATTGGGAGAGTGAAATTTGAGGGAAAATACAGAGTCCCAGTTCCCCATTCCAGCAATGCAAAAAACTTAGAAGGGATAAACCAAAACTGTATACCAAAACATGTTTTCATTGTGAGAGAGATGCGCAATGCTGTTAGAACAAGAATCTATCTGGACATATATCTTTGACCTCGAAGCAGCACATACAACTGGGGAACGAGTGAAGTGCAAACACTGTACACGCTTTGCCCTGTCCCAGCTGTTGTTGCCATGTTGTGATAAATGAATTCAGAGACATAGAATAACACTGCTGATAATGTCTGGGCTGGGGAGCCATCATTTGGGTTTAGGAGAGAAACATCAGAGGAGAGACAGTGCCATGTCTCTCTGTAATGACCTTCCCCTGGCACAAGTTATCAGCAATTTAGCTATGTACACTTTGATGGCCTCTGTAGCACTGGGCAAAGAGACAAATTTGCTCAAGAGACAGAGCAGGATCTAAAGTCAGGGAAGTATTACACATGTTAGAGAAGTTAGCTCTGTTAAAGTGAGTGGTAACACTAAAAATGTTTTATTCCTGTCATTGGCTTATGTGATCAAAGCTCATCTCCGCACACACGAAGCTGCACAAAGAGACAAAGGCAGGTAGAGGAACCCAGCTAATGCCCTAAAATGGCTACTATCCCAGGAGTCATCAGCCCATCAATGGTTCATCTCCACACATGTTAAGGAGCAACGAGGCACAATGACAGCTGGAGGTACCCCTAAAACTTAGTTGGAGACATGAGCCCTCACCCTGGGCCCTCCCAGGGCTGCCCCAGGGGAGCATCAGCCCCGTGATCCACCAGTGACACCCATTAAGCTGAAGTACCTGGAACACCTCTCCAGGTCATCAACCTAGGGGTATGGGACACCTTACAGGGTTCAGGGGAAGTTCATCTTGGGATTGTACAAAATTCACTATGGGATGTTCAGTGGAGGAAACAAAAGTTGGGAAAGTGAGAGATCAAGGTCCTTTGGGAAGGAGGAAGTGTGGAAACTAAGGAGAAAAGAGGACAAAAGGGGCTGATGATGTGTAAACTGTTTCTTGTCAGTACACTTGTCTGTCCATGCCTTCTGCCTGATCAGCCCAGTCTGTCCTGTCTTCCTCATAAATGCTGCTCCTGGGTGACAGGGACTGTATTCCATGTGCATGTGTGTGTGTGGAGGTCCAAGTGGCAACCACTGAGAGGAGACCATTGGTCAGAGGGCCCAGGTCAGAGAGCCTGTATATCCATGGTGCTGGCAAGTACAGCAAATGAGGGTGTGCGTGTCAGTCTGTGATCGCTAGTGACTACCCCAAGCTGGATTAGGCAGTGAGTGGGTGACATGGCCTGAGAGCCAGGAGTAAAGCAGGTGGAGGCAGCTCAAGGAGCTGGCTATCAGAGAACCATGTGTGTGTGTGTGCGTGTGCATGCACGCATGCCTCTCAGCAGAATGCAACCAGGGAGACGAAGGATCCAGGACCAGCTGCTGGATGGACTGTGAGGGAGGCTGGTCTAGCGAGAAGGTCTGCAATGATAGGGGTAGGCACACATGTACACAGTCAAAAATAGAATGGGCAAGACTAATGTTGATCTGTTCTCAGAATACAGGGACAAGAAGACATCCATTGAATATGAAATGAAACCTTTTGCTGCTAAATACAACACACTTCCTTGGGGAGCTGAGTCACAATGTATTACTGAGGATAAGCAGCTTCCAAAGAGCCAAAACCAAAAAGAACAAGGTAGTAAGACTACAGAGTTTCAGTCTTCAAGGTGTAAAAGCCAACCATTATCTACCTGAAGTCAGAAAAAATATTTTCTCTCTCAGCATGGTACACTATAATTCTCTATTATGGGCTTGACTAGCTCTCAAGACTGCTTGGTACTTTTTACAGTGAGAAGCATGGTCTCCTTTCCCTGTGAGTAGCAGGGTATCTTTTCTCTAACAGTGTTAAAATTTAATCTAAATCATTCCAGCGCTTCATTTGCTGGACTAATGATTAAGTAAAGAACTGGACCATGGGCTTTAATGGAAAACTGTGCATAAAGAGGTGTGGAGAAGAACCTAGAAGATTAAGTGTGGCTGTAGGTACATTATTCANAAAAAAAAAAAAAAAAAAAAAAGACAACCAGATTCTGGGTGATGAACAGAACTAGGAAATCTGAACATTGCCACATTGCCAAGTGGCTCCGAAATTGAAAAAACTGCAACATGGTCACCTGTCCCTCTTGAGGTGAACATTGGGCCTACCATATGGAAAGCATTTAGCAGTAAAGGCTGGCGTCATCATTCAGACGTTTATACAGAGAGACTGGTAGAGCAAGTCCCTCCTCTTCCACACTCTTTTAGTGTGACCTTGGGTCTGTTGTTTAATTTCTCCACACTGTGGTCTTCCCATTTGTAAAGGGGAGATGTTAGAGCCCTTCCTTAACTCACAGGCAGGTTTTTGAGCCTAAAAAATGGCATGGTGAGGTGTTAAAAGCTATGCCAGTAAGAATAACCCAAGTGGGTAGGTAAAATGACAGTCTACATAGAAAGCAAATTCTTTACTAGTGAACTTTGCAGAGGGAGGTGCTTGGACAGATAGAAAACTAGCTTATTCATTGTTGATTGTTATTTCATAGATTTTCTTACCATTTTTTCCATTTGGGGTTTTATTTATCTCCATGTTTCCTGCCTTCTCCTTCCCATTTGTTCTGGCATTGAAGCCACCATTAGACAGGCATTTGAGCCAGAGAATCCCAGATCTAAACTTCTTCAAAGACTGGAAGATGGGGGATAAAAACAGAGTTTTGGCTCCTAAAATGTAAGTTCAGCTGGGGATTCAAATTCCACCTAGTTTGGGGTTGCATGATTGTGAGATTCCAGTTCCAGCCCATCTCTCCAGTCACAAGGTGGAATTCATGACATTAAAATTCTTTCCACAGCACAAAAGGGATGTCATCATAAACACTGCATGACTTCCCTACAGGTTGCTGCAGAAGAAGAAACTAACCCAGGAACAGCAGAGCGAGCTTTAAAAAAACATCATGACCTTTCAGTAACAGAAAACATGGGAAAATCTAAGTCTTAAAGAAACTCGTTTGATTCTGGCTTGGCACTCTGTTCAAATCCCTGCATAAAGGGAGGTTTAGGAGAGGGATTTCTATGCTGCCTCCTTAAATGCAGGCACAGTTTTGCATGTAAATATTCTAAGCCTGGGATCTTGATGTATCCTAAACCAGGCACTGATGTTTCTAAAGTGTGGGGATTAATTATGAGAGTGTCACTGTGAGAAAGGCAACCACAGTAACATCCAAGCTCTGAATCTGGACATGGAAAAAAAACCAAAGCAGAAATAAAAACAAAAAGAAACAGATTCTGTGTTGGAGCCTTTCTAAAAATCATATGCAAGAATCCAGATGGAGAGTGTTCTGGATGCTGTTCATGCCTAACACGATCAGCAGATAGATGAGTGGCTTGGAGACATGAGAAGTGAGCTATAGAAAGTGCCAGACTGCTAGTTGGGATTTCAAGGAGTGTTTGTGGTAAGCCACACTTCAGATCTTTTTTTGGTGTGGCCTGAGTGCTGTCTTAGAGACCATGAATGGAAACTTAAGGACCAAATATTTTGGGGCTGGTCATGATTTCATGACAGCAATCCCATTTTCCAACCTGTAAGCCATTTCCCTCTTAAGACTTGTGAGCACCATTGGATCAAAACAACAAACCAGTCTCACTTCACCAAAAGGTTGATAGCACGCAGACCACAGTATCAATAAAGGAAAGGGCTATACAGGTATTCTCCTCTCCCCAAGCTTTAAACTTGCATTGCAATTATCTTTCAATTCTCCTCAGCCTTAACCACTCCAGTTTTTGGGCTAAGGAAACTCTCTTTCTCTTTGCATCTGCCTCTCTTTCCCCCCCTCCCTGCTGCTACTGACAACACCCTCAGCCTCCCATTTTCTTCTCCAAGTGGACATTCTATGTTTCAGCGGTCACCTTCAGTCTGTGAGATTCAGCCCAGGCTTGTCCAAGCAGCTTAGTATCCCTCGTTTTCCCTTTCACCACTGCTGTTATGTAAGGAGGCAGCATTTGCCACTTCCCTGAAAGACAAACCCTGTAAAATTCCTGCTGTGAGCATGTGTGGTCAGGCTTTTGTGGACAAAAGTGGTGGTTTCCTATTCTCAGAGTTGCTGGAGTGCAGAGTAAAAAGGATGACAGCACAAAATGACATGCAGTGTTTATGCTAGGCAAACCATCTCAACCCTTTTGTTGGTGTCAGGTGCATTGACTCAGCAACAGACCTTTTTTTTTATTCGCTCAAAGAGATAAGCTGCAATTACCCTTTAAAAGATAATAATGATACCTCCTTTTGCTTCTCTATTCTATGGAATATCCAATACTCCTCCCTTCGACCATAAAAGACCTAACTTACCCATCCCTTGCTACACAGTCTGTCCCAGTTTCTCAGCACAAGAGTAAGGTCTGGAAAGAATTATTTGACATTCTGAGTTGCAGCAGAACCTGAACTAACCCAGCAAGTGAGGATCCAATTGGCCTGCAGCTTATGCTTTTTAATCTGTTAAAAAACATGTATCAAATGGGAAACACCAGGAAAGGGAAGGTTCCCAGATGTTGGAATGGTGTTCCGGAGCCCTGGGGGAAAAAGGGTCATTAAGGCCTGAGTATGTACTGCAGATGTCAGGTTGGTTTATAGGCTTGATTCAAAGCATGTTAAAGTCAGAGAGAATCTTTACATCATCTTCAATGGGTTTTGGATGAGGCCTATGAGTATGGAGGGGGTCTTAAGTGACAGTTAGCCTGAGCAGGCCTGAGAGAAAGTCATTAGAACGTGATTATCATGTAAAGGGATTTTCAAGCAGAATACCCACGGAGTATTTCTGTCTCTATACTCACGCCGCAGGATAATATGTAAGCTGCTCCAGAAGAGTGCCCGGCGCTCTGTGCCTTTTACTGCTCCAGCACAAGCTACAAGCTGGATAGGGAGAAAAGCCCTTTTCCGGTTGGATTTCCCCTTTAGCACAGCTTCATGTGCTTGTATAATATGAAACAGTCTTTTCTATTTCTGTTCAAGCTCTGGAGGCTTGGATTTCCCCCAGAATTTTTGATTAACAGCTGAGCCTAAATCAGAGCTGCCTGGGGTCTCCTTTGCCTTACTGACACATCGCAATATCCTTTCATCTGCTATTCCAAGCCAGTTCCTTGTTCTGTCAAGCAGCTCACTCCCTCTGAGAGAGAGCACGTCGATCCCTCTCCCTTTCTAAGACCTTACTGAGCTGTTTCAAAGCAGGACTTCCACCACAATGGGGAAAACCTCTTTGACTGACTCAGAACCAGACTGCAAAGGACACTGGATTACGGACTGCAGGCCACAAGCTGGATTTTTGTTAAAGGTGGTCAGCTTCTGTATGCTCAGGCCCACTTCAGGCTTTCCCTGGGTCGTTCAGGGGCCAGACCAGCAAAGCCACACTTTTCACAGCATCTCATATAAATTAAAGCACTCTGACAGCATCAGTTAGGATCTGTACGTTACTCTTTCCCATCAGTCATACAGAGAAAAAAGCCCTCTGTGTGGTTTGACTGATGAGCAGATTCAATTCCTGGAGGTGGAGGAGATGAGACTAAACTCAATAAAACTAATTTACAGTTGGCCTGATAGCAGTGGTAATGTAAACAGCAAAAACTGTAAATGGTAAACGGGAAAATGGTAAGATTACTCATGCATGAGCTGTATGAGTAGGAATGCAGTCAGGCCCAAGCCAAAACTCAGCTAGAGTTGAAACTAGCAAGGAAGGTAAAAATCAGCAGTTTCTGTATGTGCATTGGTGGAAGAAAGCCCAACGGTGGATCCATCGCTCAGTGGTTTAAGGGACCCAGTGACAAGCTATAGGGAAAAAGATGCATTTTGCAGCTCATATTTCACATGTGAGAGTTGTCCTTAGGCCTTCCAAGTTTTTGAGGCTCCTAATACTGTCTGTGGGTATGATACAGTACCCACAGGAAAAAGAATTGGGGATCACTTCACCCAACCGGACGTGCACAAGCCCATCAGATCAGATAGGGCGCATCTGAGGGTGCTAAAAGAGCTGGCTGATGTCATTGAGGGGCTCATTTCTATCACCTTTGAAAGGTTGTGGCAACTGGGGAAGATTCCTAATGCCTGGAAAAAGGCAGATATTGCACCAACCCCCAAAAGGGTAAGAAGGTTCCAGGGAACTTGTAGCTGGCCATCATAACCTCAGTCCTTGGGAAGGCTCTGGAGCAAATGCTCTTAGAAGCCACTTCTAAATACATGAAGGATGAGGAGGTGACTCGAGGGAACCAGCATGGATTTACCAAGGGAAGATGATGCCTGTCCAACTTCATTGCTTCCTATCATGAGGTGCCTGCTATTGTGGACAAAGGGAGCGAGAGGGATGTTGAATGTCTTGATTTTCATAAGGCCTTTGGCACAGTCTCCTGTAGTCTCCTAATCATCGCCACTGGTGAGAAATCCAGGTGGGCTGGATCAGTGGGGTGAAAAATTGGCTGGATTGTCAGCCTCAAAGAGTTGTGATCAGTGATGCAAAGTCCAGCCTGTGGTCAGTAACTAGGGCCACCCCTCAGGGATCAGTACTGGGACCATAATGTTTAGTGTCTTCATTAATGACCTGGATGATGGGATGGAGTGTACTCTCAGCAAGTTTGCAGGTGACACCAAACTGGGAGGAGTAGTCCATATCCTGGAGGGCAGGACTGCTGTTGAAAGGGACTTGAACAGCAGGAACAGGCTGAAGAAACAGGCTGACAAGAAGCTGCTGAGGTTCAGGAAGAACAAGCACAAGGTCTTGCATCTTGGATGGAATAGTTTCATGCAGTGATGCAGACTGGTGGCTGGCTGTTATGAAACAGCTCTGGAGAAAAACATCTGGGGCTCATAGCGGACAGCAGGTTGAACATGAAGGAGTGCTGTGCTCTTGAGGCAATGAAAGCCAGCAGCAGCCTGGGCTTTATTAGGAGGAATAGAGCCAGCAGGTCCAGAGAAATCCTTTCCCTCTATTTGACACTTGTAAGACCATATCTGGACCACTGTGCCCAGTTTTGGGATCCCCAGTACAAGAAGGATATGGATGTGTGAGCTCGAGTTCAGCGGGGGGGGGCCACAAAGCTGGCAAGAGGGATGGAGCACATGGCGTACAAGGAGAGGCTGAGAGATCTGGGTCTGTCCAGCCTGCAAAAGTGGAGACCTTACTGCTATCTGCAACCATCTGGTCACAGGTTTAGAGAAGATGGAGACACTTTTCTTGGAGGTGCATGGTGATAAGACAAGGGCAATGGGCACAAGCTGGCATGTGGGAAATTCCAAACAGACATTGGAAAACAATATATTTTACTATATGAGTGGTCAAATAGTGGCAGGCAAAATAAAAAAAAGGCTTTGAAATCTAATTTCCAGGGTTTACCCCACATTCATTTTTTAATAAGTGCATGTAATGCTCTAACTGGATGTTTACACACTGCTGATGTTTTTAGGAGATTCTCAATCCTTTCAGTAATAGCACTGTTTAATCAGGTGAAAGAAAGACTCAAGTCCTCTGTAAAAGAGAGAAAAATTTGCAAGCTTCATATTCCCTTCACCGTTGCTATGGGTAAATTTACAATTCTTCCTCAACACCCCCCCCCCCTCCCCCGCTTTCAAAAAAACNNCCCCCGCTTTCAAAAAAACCCCACCATAAGAACTCTCCACAACAATTGCTGAAAAATATCTACTGGGTTTTAAAAGTTCTACTCTCAGACAGCCTCCAAGAGTGAAAAATTTTTGAACAAAACCTAGGAACAGATGCAATGAAGCAGGGAGTGCCTTGAGAAACTGTTTAATAACCTTACAATTGCGTTTGTCACTGAAAACTTCAGCTGAAAGTTGAAGCTGAAAACATGTTTATAAAAAGCAGGCAGATGTTTTGGTAGACAGGTTTTGGGCACCATTCCATAATATAATCCATAGCCTGTCATATTTGCACTTTCTGTCTTTGTTTGGTCGATTGTATTCAGTTTTAACCTGGGTAAAAATCTGTGGCAGCAAAGGTCCTTAGAATCAAACTTCTTACGAAATTGTTCCCTGTAAATGGGAGTATATTTTGTCTAATTCTGAATTCTCCTAATTTCTTCTAATGCTGAAAACATCAGAGGTTAAAGCTTGTTCCCTAGACGTGAATGGGAGTCCCACCATTGCCTTTGTTTTTTTTTCTACCTCACTATCTTGCATGCTAAGTATTTTCTCTCTGCTTCCAACAGTGATTTTCTCCTGTGCCCTTACAACTGCCTCAACCATTTTATCTCTTGCTGAGACTTCTGGACAACTTTCAGCCCTTCATTTGTTTCCCTATTTTCTACAGCATAAGGGCAAGGAGGTTTCATGCACTTTCTTTGGCCCTTTGAACAAACACCTGCCCACAGTTTGGGAACCATTAGTCAAAGAGATCTGAATTTGCCTCTGGACATGAGATTGTTCTTTAGATTCCCATCTTAAAATCCAGTGATAACAATACAAATATTATAAATTAGTTTTGGAGAAATTTGAGATAACACCTGAATAAGAAAATTAAGTAAGCTTTTACTATTGCTCTTTACCCTGGCTGATTTCAAACTCAGTGTGTAAGACCCTGAACCATTCCCTAAATGACATACCAGAACAGTCCCTTTTCACTTTTCCCTCATGGGACAAGATGGACAGTGGTTGCCCTAAGGAAAGTTAAGACCTTCCCAAATACAAAGCCATTAAGAGTCCCTACTGAACCTGCCACCAAGGTGGAGTCATGTGTAGACAGCACTGGATGAGACTAGAAACAGAAGAGGATAGAAGTGCTTTGCCCTCTGATTATCCTCAGTGAAGACATAAGCTCAAAAGAGCATTTGGGCCAGAATAATTTAGCCAAGCATTCATTTAAGCCGCTGTAAATGTCACCCAAGCTCATTCCTACCTCCAAGTAAGCACCAGTTAAAGCTGGGGGGACATAGCAATGAAGGAGAGGCACCTTCTTCCCACTCTAACAACCCAAGCTCAGCCCTGGGTATAGCTCAGCCAAGCCCCAAGCTGTTATCTCCATTGCATATTCTTCCAGAATGTCAGATTTATGCTTTAAATGATGCTGCCTACGTTTTCTGACGTTTTTCTCTAAGTACACACAAGATGGTAAGTAATCCTGCAGCATGCGTAGGATACATCTTTCCATCCTGCCTGCTAATGATTCCTGGAACCTTCAGATGTTTCATTAATAAATCTGTAATTTACAATTACACCACTGCTTTTACACAAAAAAGGACAATGAGGTAATTGACTTCAAACATCAGCTAGCTCAGATTAACTGGAATGTAAACAACAGAGACATGGGACAGAACTACGGAAAGGAAAGGAGGAGTAGGGCATTACTGTAGTGTTAAATTTTGTCTGGGTATGTAAACAAAAATAGGGTTTTTTTATGAAAAAAATTGACTTTTCACTTCCTATTTAACATTTCCATTACATAACGTAAATATGTCAAAACATCTCCAGATTCCTTCATGCTGAAAATTAGGTTATACTTAAACAAAGTTTGTGTGTGTTCTTCTCTGGCAGCTACCAATTAAATGTCACTGGTTTAAACACCATTTTTAGAACCGGCTTTTAGACGTTGCCAGATGAGGTCACAACTGCTTCCTGTTAACTGCTAGACATTTTACTAAAACGCAGAACTGACATGCTTTCTGCTGTTTGCTTGATTGTTTGATTTAAAAAGAAGTAAGTGTGCATGGGAGAGGGGGAGCCAAGGGGGCATTGACCAAGAGATTGGGAACGTTCATCCTATAAGCCGTCCCTCCAGCACAAGACAATTACAGCCGCTCCATCCTCCCAAGCAGACAATTGTTTCACTTCAGGTGTGGATTTTCCAGGATGTTGGGGTGCTTTATCACCGATGACAGCCCTTGCCACAGTGCAGGCTTTACATAAGTTCTTCACCCAGTATCAGACTCCTCTATAATTCCCAACTTTATGCCCAGAGGCAAAGTACCAGAGAAAGGTTGTAGTCCTGTGCTGCAAGTATGGCCTCACGGTGTGACCCTGGGATACTGACTCATATTTCCCCTCCCCGGCAAAACTGCAGCACCCCATTACTCTCGGGGTGGACCGCAGGAGAGATCTCAGCATTTTCCCACTGATACTTTCCGGGATCTTTTCACTTGAGGGCCTTCTGTTTATTCTCCGGAGCCCCTGTGTAAACCAACACTAACTCATGATCTGCTGTAATACAGGCAGCTCATAACTCTAACAGGCCTCAGAGCGAACAGTATGAGAGCATTTGCCAGCTGAACCAGCTCATATCCCCCATCGAGCCCACACTGTAACTCTGACAGACTAGGTTAAGTGTGATATTGGCATCCACTACACCTGCAAAGGTTGACACGGTGCTTTAAATTATCTGAGCCATCAAGATGAGATCCTAGTCAATGGCATAAAGAAATAGCATTTTTAAAAGCCTCAAGAAAAATTAGTCCCTTAGGGCAATTTACATCATTTTCACTGGGGAAAGGGAACATTTTTTCCCCCAGTACTTTACTATCTGAAAAGGACAGTTAATCAAACACAATTCCGGGTATAAAGTGCAAATCAAAGCTTCTCTGAAAGCAACAACTAGCAGATTGAATCTATACGTGAAGTAACCTGAAATAACCTCTCAGTGAAAACTGCTTAAGCCAGCAAGTGAATGGAAATAGCATAAACTAATTTGGTGACCACCTGACCCAAATCAATCCAACCAGATGAGATTTTGTGGGATGGTATTGTGGAGACAGAGGATTTCCTATCCGGTGTCTTTGCAGGTATAGCATATAATCTTGAAAAAATCTTTGTAGTATCATTGCTCAGCATCTGTTTTTGGGCAGGAAAGGTTAGATCACATTCTCCTTCGCTCCTTCCATAATGGTGGTCTTTGCAAGAATGAAGCTGAGGAGCTTTCTAAGAAATCAGAAGAATCAAGTGCTATTTATTCCATGAGGGATAGCAATGCAGTACATTCCCTCGGAGTCCCCTGCACCCCTTTGCAAACAATTAATCTCGTTCCCAAAAGAGCTACCAGACCCAACTCCCTACATTGAAGAGATCATGAACCCAACCTCACTCTGAAGGCAGGAATAATGGAGGTCTGGTAGGACTACAACAGCCAGCTCTTCAGTCCTAAAGCCTCTCCAGCAGGCGGTGACGTGTATGTTAGTCTTTACAGGAGGAGTCTGAGTCTCAGCATGCACTCAGAAGTTTTAGGTCAAACACACCAGCCCTATGTTCCTTCCAGCTCCCATTCAGTTTCAGACTGCATGGAGTTTGTGGCAGGAGTACCTCGGCTGTTTAAGGACCACAGTGGATGTCTGCGTAAAGATCTAGCAAGTGATAAATCACATAAAGCCTCCTTTGCCTCAGATACGTACCAGGCTTTTCCAAAACTCCACTAAACTTATTTACACCTCATGAATCTGGGATTTGGGGAATATCAGGGATTGTTATGTCAAGGCTCTTCACTCACTGATTCCCGTGACAACATCTCCTGCAATAGATCTGGACCTCTCACTGACCCCTTCCTGAGACCAGTCAGCAGAAACATTGAGCCTTTCACTTTTTCACAGGCCCTGTGGTTGTACTGGAAATATTTTTTTATTGTGAATGTACTTGACTTTAATTTGTCTTTCTGCTCACTTCAGTCACTTTTAAATCTGGCCCTGAATTCACCTTGGAAGCATCTGCAGTGACAGGGTGACTGAAGGAAACAGTCCTGCTTGTCTGAACATCTGTGAGATGTGAGCAAAAAAACAGAGAAAGTTCAAATTACCCCTCCTAAAAAAGTGACAGATATGAGTAAGAGGTACCGCTCATGAGACACCTCTGTGGAGTAAACATTTTGGAATAATATTCCAGGCAACAACTACAGAGGCTCTAACAACAGATTGACCAGCCATCTATTACATTTCAAACAAAGTGACTCAAAGGAAAATGTTCCAAACAGGCACCACTGGGCATTTGACTCAGCCCAAGCAATGTTTTAACTATTGCTTTGCCACAAAGCACACACGTGACCTGCAAACCATGCCCTGGTAGCCACTTTTATATAAATGCATAGCACATCTGACTCTTTTTTCCACAACTTTCTAAAGTAAGTATTCATCACAGGGTGCTGTTGTTTCCTCTCAGTGTGTGATGCCAGGTTCAAATTAATTATTTAGCTATTTTAAGCCTTTTCTTTATTTTTTTTTTCTTTCCCCTCCTTAAATAACATTAGTGTTCTGGGTTAGCTGAAGGCCCAAAAGCTGGTTTTAATTTAAATATAAATACCCAGAGTGACTGTGTGATTGTGCTAAAAATAGATTGTTTTCTGTTTTAAATGTTTCACTGATCTTAAAATTGGGGGAGAATGGGAACGGGACAGGTTGTCCAGGCCTTTTTTAGTCTGCGGGTGCCTCAGATCTGTGGTATTCTGTCCCTAGAGAAGTGGGTCATTTCAGAGATACCATTAGTTTATCTGGAAATGTATTTACCACACTTTACCAGCACGTCTCTTCAGTATGTGGTTCAGAAATCATGAGGGGAAATCACACACTGTTAAGACTAAGCATTCTTGAGCGAGCTTCAGTTATGGCAAGTTCAGCAGCAGAAAAAGAAGCTGTGGTGAGTGCAGTTACTGAAATTTTCCAAATAAATAAAGCAAACAAGTTGCTCCAGGAAGAAACTCATACCTATATGATTTATAATAGTGGGAGTTAGTCCACGAAGGCAAGATGAACCCAGTGAACCAGCAGTCCGGGGCCACCCATGGGCTGCAGTGTTGCCTGCGTGCCTTCGCTCCTTGTAACCGGTCCATGACAACTGCTAAGGACCTCATCTGTTCTGAGGTGTGTGCGGCTTCTAGCAATGCTCAGCAACTTCTATTGGCTTAAAGGTTGCTGATGAGCTCCAATGTGGGTTAGTATCAACAGGGAAAAATATAGGGATCCTATTTACAGCCTGCTGGCAGCAGACAAGTAAAAAAAAAAAAAAAAAAAAACCTTCTCCAAAATCAATGTTTGCTTTACTGAGGGCCTCCTTAGGTGTACATTGGAAACAATTCTGTCTGTCTTCCACCACAGTTAAGTCACCCTGCAGTTTGGTGTGCCAGCCAGTAGTAGTTAGCAGTCCAGAATCAACAGGTTTCTGCTGTTGAGCAGTACCAGACCATATTGGCCAAAAGCAGATGGAAAATATTAAATGTGACATGGCACCTGATGAATGGTGATAAAGAACAAAAAGTGAAGTGGGGACTGGTGGGCATCCTGGCTCTTTTTCACCCTACTTGTGACATGACATAATGGCCAGCACCACTGATGTGAGGAGTGTTTTTAGCAGAACTCCTCCTCTCCTGCAGAAGCCAGCCCCTCCTCTCCCTCCTTCTCCTCACCCACTCTCAGCTCAAAGGAGGTCACGTCACGGGACTGATTCTCTAGTCTAGTCACCAGCACCCTGTACAATCATTTCATCCTGGGCAAAGTCACTATAAAACAAAACCAATGAGAACTCTCAATTCATTGCCTTTGATAGGAGGAACATTTTCCCTGCTGTTCAAAACCATGTCTGGCCATCCAACGCACAGAGAATGGGAAAGAAGTGGCAGCCTCTGAAGGCAGGCTGAAAGCAGGACCCATATACTTTGGCCGCTTTCTGATTATCCTGTCTACACATGGTTCTCTATGCCTTCATCTCTGCATGTGAATTTTTCACCATGAGGGGCTCCCAGATCCAGAAACTGCGTGTAACTAACTCTTGACATTCTGATTTAAGACTGAAATAATTCCTTTCCTCTTTACCACTTCATGTCAAGTGATAGGGTTTGTCTTACATATTCCATGCCTATTCTGACTTCATCCTTATGGATTCTAGGTGCTAATGGAAAGGTATTATTAAAGTCATTGCTATGGGGTATCTGTTTTTTTTCTCATCAAGTCAGTAGAGTGACACTTTCAGAATCATGAACTCTGTCATGTCAGATTTGCTGCCTGGCTTTCCAAGGAGCAGATAGATAATGCTCCTCAGACATTGCATTCTGTAACAAAGCGGTTCAGGCAGGCACAGCAATCTCAGGGGGTAACACAACACTAAACTAGCAAAGCGCCTGAGGACCAAACAGCTCCGACACTGCTGGAGATGTTGCACGGTTTGGTGAGGCTACCTGTTATTACTAGCTAGATATACATATGGAATGAAACAGATGATGGATTTCTGTAGCAGATCATGAAGCCAAGCAGCCCTGGGCAGTGAAGGCAAGTATGGATTTTGATTGACATGATTTCATTAAAAGCATTTACTTGCTACCTAAAAGCTATTTGCCAGCATTAGCTCCCCAGCCCTACTGCCTTCTCTGGGGCTAGCAGATATACGTGCCATCTTAGAGACTGAGTGAAGTCAAAGGGACTCTACTTCAGCACAAATCTGTCCTCAGGTAGAGCCAATTGCAAGGTCAGGCCAAAAGCATGGTAGGGCGTTTATGCCAGTGGACTTTCCGTGCAGGACGTTGGAACTTAAGTCCCTCAAGCAAGGAACAACCCATGCAATGCAAGTTGTCTATTAGGAGTAGATTCCTCCTCTGTACTTGGAAAAAATCTGCCCTTGCAATGTACCACCAAAGAAGCAAAAACGCACTCCTGTGGACAGAGATGCTGTACTGCTGAAACAGTTATTTCATCTTCAGCTAGCTGGTGGCACTACACTCACCATTCCCTTGGTGTTCTGCTCGAGCTTCTGCTAACAAACAACATGCATTTCAGGGCTTGACCTTCTGCAGGCTTGCCAGTTCTGCCAGGGTTTCGTTTACACACTTGGCACATACTTCAATGAGCTGTACTGGAGCAGGCAGCTAAAGTAGACTTTTTTGCTCCTCCAAAAGAGAAGAAAGGGTTTGTTGCAAAACATTCCAGTACTATCAGAACCCCTACTCCCACCCACCCCCAAATCTTATTAAAAAGAATGTGCATAGTTATTACAGTGATTCCATGCTGTCATAATTATATCCTGAAAAGTGTGAAATGTGCTTTTCCACATAATTTACTGTTTTCCTGTGATTCATGAAATCTCTTTTCACATGAATAATTGGTCACTTCTTGTTTGTGTATCACCATGGTACATAGCTCCTAGCAGGCAAAAAAAAAAAGACACAAAGCTAACATTTAATCATTACGTCCACATACAACCTACCCTCCCCTGCCCCAAACTCCTTGCTTTTTACCTCCCCACATAAAAAGAAAGCATAGATTTTTTGATGGAGGAAAAGTTTCCTAAAAAAGATCCTGACAGTTTTACCTTTCTTAGCACTCATTAGCAATTTTTTTTTGCTTCATGCTTGTTTTGTGTTTCACGTTTTCCAGTGTAAAGAAAACAACTAAAAAGTCCCTTACAAACAAACTGAGACGGTGGAGAATGAAGAATGTTCTGAGTGCATGGCTGCTGGGAATGGCAGCTTTCCAAATACCAATTTGTTTGTTTCTCAGGGGAGATACAGTCAAAATGATGCTTATCAATAGTCACCTGAATTAGAAAGCACCTCAGTATGTTTTCAGAACAGTGTTTCATCTTCTAAACACTTTAATGACACTTCACTTTTCCAGTGCAGTAAACTGAGGCACAAATTAATTTGTTTACAATGACTACTCAGTGAGTCACTCCTCAAGCGACTCTGCAGTCAAGCTTTGATTTGCAAAACTCCTCCTCTGCCTTCAACTACAGCTTCCTAAATGGACTGCGTGATTAGCTCAATGTGACAACACCTGTGACGGATGAATGTGTATCTCTGTATGTGTGTGTGCATATTTGTGCGTCCTGCCTTTAAAGGTGAGGGCCACCTTGTGAAGTATTTTGACAGTAGATGAAAAAAATCAGACAATTATATTTCTGCTTGACAGCATCGTACCATGGCAATCCAAAAACACATCAGAAAACAGAAGTCAGCAGGAACACTTAAGAACATAGGAAAAAAACATGTTGGCTTAAGACCAGCTATCAATCTAGCCCAGTAGGCTGTGTGATTCTGCAGAATCAATGCGAAAAATGAATGCAAAAGAAAAAGAAAAGAAAATGTTTGTTATTGGGAATCCACGAGGACATTAATCTCCTTTTTACCACAAACCCAAAGAAACATCAGGTTTTAAGACTGGGGGGAAAAAAAAGCAGAGTGGTTTTTACCTCATATAGACATGAGTCAAAACCAAAGCCTCAAAATCTGATCTTATTAAAAAAAGGAGGGTGAGCTGTGAGGTTTCTGTTTTCCTTTTTTTTGGCAGCAAGGTAGAGACAGGAGGGAGTGAAACTTTGGCGAGTGGTGGGGGTTAGGACATGGGAGGAGAGAAGAGGACAAAGGAGAGAGAAAAACAACTGCTTGGAGTCTAATCTTCTGATTCAAATACACCTTAGCAGCACTGGTTGGAAAGCAGACTCAGAAGTGGAAAGAATTTCTGGATCCAGATCAAGACAGCAGAAATATCTTAATCTTTGCTAGGCCATAATCTCCTGAGAAGGCTTGTGAGAATTTGATCTTGTCATTCCCAAACTAGAATCTTAAAGCTGATTTGGACCAGAACTACAGTCGGTTTGAAAATGTTATTACTTCTTCCTGTGGAAAAAAAAAAAAGAAACAAAAATGGAAAAAAATTCAGCCAAACCCAAAGTGCATGGACTCATTACAAGCTCAGGAAATCAACTCTATTTAAATCTCTTTCAGCACCACGCTCCAACTTTAATTGTGTGTGTGTGTGTGTAAGCAAATATTACACAGAAGTTCACCTTCCCCTCCTGGTCCCCTGCCTCCCTGCCCCTGCCCCAACCCTAGCTCTACATCTGAATAGTCACTATTTGTTTTTTCTTTCTGATTAGTCTTGTCAAGACTTTTTCTCACTAACCACCATTTTCATTCTTTTCAGCATTGCTCACTCCGATATCTCTGTGATCTTCATTATCACACCCCCTTGCACTCTTGTGTTTAAGTTCAGTCCCTGCTTTGCTGACTTCTCTGATGCCATCTCCTGATACTACGCCTTCCTCTCTTATGAGCTGCTTAGCTATTCCCTTATTTTACCTTCTCTCATCCAGTCTTCTAACCTTCAGGATGGAGTATGTCAATACCAGTTGAGTTCACCCAACTTTCTGTTTGCCATTCTCTCACACTGCCAGGCACACTCATAAGGAAACGTGTGCTTAGGAAGGACGGACTTCCTCCATACTGAGAGGAGTCTCTCCTCACCACTGGCACTGCACACCAACCTCTTCCTCTAGACTATGCTCTTTCTCCCTCTTTCCCCCGTTTGTACCCTTCTAGCTCTTGCTGACAACGTAACAACGTTCTGAGATGAGGAAAGACCTATGGGAGACTCGCATTGGTTTTCTGGCCCATTGACATGACTGGAGCAGGTATCCATTTAAATAAGTTGTCACTGAGGCGCCAATGTCAGTGCATGTCTGGTGGGTTGACCTTGGCTGGCTGCCAGATGCCCACCCAGCCACTTGCTCACCCTCCCTCCTCAAAAGGATGGGGCGAGAAAAATAAGATGAAAAAGCTCATGGGTCGAGGTAAATACAGGGAGATCACCTTGCTGTCAACAGGCAAAACAGACTCAACTTGCGGAAAATAAATTTAATTTATTGCCAATTAAAATCGAGTTGGATGATGAGAAACAAAGACAAAAAATTAAAACAACTTCTTCCCCTCCCTGCCCCCTGCTTTTTTTCCCCAGGCTCAACTTCACCTCTCCATTCCCAACTCCTCTACCCCTTCCCTACCAAGCAGTGCAGGAGGATGGGGAATGGCAGGTTAGCGGGTCAGTCCATAACAGCTCCTCTGTGCTTCTCCTTCCCCCTTACACTCTTCCCCTGCTCCAGTGTGGGTCCCCTCCACTGGCTGCAGTCCAGAAAAATCTGCTCCAGCGTGGGCTCTCCACAGGCCTCAGTTCCTTCAGCAAATAACCATCTGCTCCAGCATGGGGTCCCCCAAGGGCTCCAGTGAAGGTATCTGCTCCTGCGTGGGCCTCTCCATGGGCTGCGGGAGAATCTCTGCTCCACCATGGTCTCTTTCTTAAATGTGTTTTCCCCAAGGTGCCACCATGTTCGCTGCGGGTCTTAGCTGTGTCCTGCGGTGGGTCGGCTGGAGCCGGCACGGGGCAGCCCCCGCACTGCCCCCTCCTCACAAAGACTGCCCCGGCAGCCCCCCTTCACCAAAACCTTGACACCAACACCCAATACAGCGTGCATTTACTGTTACTCTGTTATTACAAAGCCCTAAGTGCCAGCATCTGGAAGTTCAACTTTTTTCTGAATCACCAGCTATATCTTATGCAGGTGGATTCACCAATCTGTTTCTTTGCATGTTGCCAAAAAAATTGAGGAGAACTTGCAGAATTGCAAAATATTGAGGGCTTTTTTTTTTTTTTTGGAAGCCTAGCAGCATGTTTCTTATCTTGGCTACAATTGTCTAACCTTGCTATTTTTATTTCACATTTATTGCAGTTTTTGCCTGTGCCATTTGTTCGGTCTTGGATTGTCTTTATGTCTGGGCAGATTTTTTCTTGGATGCTCTTAATTTCTCTTTACTGCTTGATACTACTTTCTTTTGGGAAATAAATACAGTTTTCACTATCCCTGGAAGTGCACCCTGTACATTGGTAACTCAAGACCACTCTTTGCAATCATTGCTTTTTGCCTTGCTTACCAGGTAACCCTCAGGCACTGAATTCACTTTGAAATGAGTGAACCTCATACATGTGTAAAATTCACATGGCTCAGAACTATCACACTGGTCCATGGTCTGGAAGTGGTGAAGACAGGCCTTTCCCAGGCCACACTGAAAGCCTGAGCGTTCTGGGCAAGTTTATCTAGTTTTCTTTAATGCTCCTGTAAGATGGCTAATGATGATGGGCCATTTCCTCCACGATCCTCCCACTTTCTGCAATGTTGCTTCCCTTGGGAAAAGCATAGCAGCAGAGATTTTTGACATGACAATAAAATCACTCTCCAGCACAGCCATTTATTAATTTGCTATGTCTTACATGTCAAACATCATAGGGTTGGAAAAAAGAGTCTTCGTACTTAATATTATTAACTCAGCCTTATTCCAGTATTAAATCATTATTTACAGTACTAAATGAGAGCTTCTTACAATGCTGATGGATCATTATTCTTCCACAGATTTTTCCCTTTTCCATTCACAGACAGAAGCTGCCTTTTGGTCTTGATTTGTACAATGAGAACCAGTCATTTTCTACTAGTTTTCCGGTCAACTGAGGGAAAGACACTGTATTCAGCATGCTCTGAGGGGTTGAAGTCCATTGCATTGTCTTTGCTTTAATGAACTTCTGTAAGAACCCAACATGCTTTAAAAATTTCTATCTCTGCTGAGAACCTGTGATTAGCCACTTTTATTTATGCTCTTTATTTTCAATCTTAGTTTAGATACATCCAGGGTGATCAGTAGGGAAAAGAATTACTGTCTTTCCTCAGCAGTACAAAGCTCTCTAATTGCTGGCAATCATATTTAGAATACAATTGCTGAGATTTAAGTCACAGGTGCTGCAAATATATGTTTTGATCATATCAGTTGTGCACATTTTATTGTTTTATTGTGTATCAGAATGAGGTAAGACCTGGACTTTCTACTGTGAAGAAACTTTCCTGTAAACAGGATCATTGACAGAAATTTGACACACAGAGCAGTTGTTGGTTTCCACATTTTTGCCTTATCTGTAGCTGAGCTGCCTAACAGCCTGTCAGTTTGGTATGTAACAAACCAAATAATATGGGAGTGATTAATGCAGGGTCTGCATGATTTTATTCACATTTGTGGCAGACTGTCAAACAAGGACTAGCGAGCACTCCATACTCTCTTTAAACACAGAGGCTAGCGCTCTGGTAACCGCATCAGAAGCAGCCTACCAGCTCAGTTTGCATTGGGATTTACAATTTTTTACACAAAGTTAAGTCCCTCTTTTTTCTAGTGTATCCTACAGTGGTGACATTTGTTCAAGGAAGGAGAGCGGTCCCTTTTCTCCTGAATAATCTAAAGGAAAAATGTTTGTCAAGAGTTGTCCCTGCAAATTTTGAGTGGGCCAATAGATTTGGTGCAAGAAATTGGCAGGATGACATCTTTGGAGATGGAAGCACCGTGTTCCCAGCTGGACTCCAGGCTGGAATGCTTTTCAGTGTTTCAATCTTTCCTTGTCAAAGACTCCTTTTTGAGGGTGGTATAGCTGATTTTCCCTCAAAGCTCCATTGTCAAGAAGGCAAAGCATTAGCTAGAAACAATGAGCAAAGTCTTGGCCTCGTTGATTAACAGCAGGAGTAAAATCCACCAACAAACTTTGACTTGCGAGTCAGCAAAGAATACATCTGTTCTGCTTGATTTCTGGACTCTTTCATAATAATATCTATTTTTCAGAGCAGTATGAAAAACATTACCGACCAACAGGCTTTCTTAATTAATAAAACCAAGCAAATTTGGCACCCCAGTTTTGTCTTCTTAAAGGAAAACAGTATCCCTTTCACTGAGCTGAACAACAGAAAGTCTAGAAAGTCTGAATCAACACTCACTATAATGTAGAACACCTTTTCTCAAGTTGTTAATTGACATTTCTGAGCTTTGTCCTGGAGGCAGCTGTAATTAAACTATTCATGCCACAAACAGTATACAAGGCACATAAAAGACTTTAATCCACTTACCAACTTGATTTATTGAAGCCTAACCTACAGAAAAAATATGATTAAAACATCTAATTGGTACAGACAATTGTGCTATATGATTGCTCTGTGAAAACCAGCATGCATTTCTGGATTCTTATGCATCCAAACAGGTATTAACATTTGGCCCCAACATACAATAAACCAATCAACCATGCATTTGGATCCTTCTTAAATACGGAGAAGGATGACCTTATCACCCCCTCCTTCAAATCACTTGTTCTTTGAAGAATTTTTTGAAGAAAAATTGCCTTGAAAACTGGGCATACACATTATGACTATGATATTTATATTTATACTCCCTTGATATAACCAAATTGAGTGCAATTTCATGCTGATCCTGCTTGTAGTTATTTGTATTCTTCTGAATAGTCTTGTCATTCATGAACTGTGTAACTATCAGTCTTTTGTAAACCTTCTCCACTGCTGTCTGGAGCTTATAGGAATTTTTATTCCAATCTCTGCAAATGAAAAATTATTTCGTCCGAGACCTAAACACATTTCTTATGTGTTTCCATCAAGAAGATGGATAGATGATATATTATCTTTGAACACAACATTTGGATCCCTTTCCATTTGGCAGACATTTAAATGCTTCTCCATTGTGTATATAACTTTCTTTTTAATATCAGTGTAACAATCAAGCATGAATACGTTCATCATCCTGATACAGTAGTACCCCCAGTGATCATCATTCCTCCAGAGAAACTCCCAAAATACTCTGTCCAGGATGCCCAGGAATCTCTATTGACATTTGTCAGACTAATGTATTGGGTCTCAACATGTCAGCCTTGCAATGCTTTTAAGCTTTACAAAGCATAAGCTTTTATTTTATTTTACTTTGAGGTTTGGGATGTTGTTCTGAAGTACAGATTCTCACGTAGTACTATTTTCTGAGAGATGAGACCTCCTGGTTAAATTGTCTAGGTCCTGACAGAAACCACTGTTAAGCTTGAGAAGTTCTGAGTCCTGAAACCAATTACTCTTTAAACTGCACAGGAAGTATATGCATCTTCACCTTTCTTTTTTCTTAACTTCTTTTGCTGTTTACATCTGAAAAGTTTCTAGGTTCAGATGAGTGATTTCTAAAGGATTCAGAACCTCCTGTCTGCACTTCTCATTTGAACCTGTCATCCTTCTCTATTCTGTGAAATCACATCTTTTCTTTCTCTTAATGTACCACAAAGTTGACATTATAAAAGAATACCTCTTTGTCTCTTCTTCCTCACCAAGTCCCTCTCAATTCATAAACTACTTTGTTTTTTTCTGCATCTAGAGATCTTCTGTTCTTCCAGATATCCTTGCCCTCACTACCAAAAGAGTATGGAGACAATAAATTCCACCTAGCTTACAACTCCTCCTTTTGTTTCACCATCACACTTATAAAACATTTATGAAAACACAGTTCCTTTTGCCCTTGGGCAAGGAACACGTGAAAAACCTTAAAAACACAAGAGCTGGAAAATTCTATATGGGCAGTTTGC